>OY731401.1:36343866-36426366 GCA_963425845.1 Sphenostylis stenocarpa
TGGAAAAAATCACGCTATATATTATGGGTTGTAATTATGCAACCACTTTTCATCCTAACTTTAATTAATTAGAAATTAAATTGTAGTTAATTGATGCTTAATTAGTTAGTTTTCTCATTGTCCTTATTTTGCATTGTTAAGTAATTTCTTGGTTTTTAGCACCATTTTAGAATAAATAATTGTATCTGAAAATATCTTGTGTGTTTTAACCATTTTTGTGTGAGTGATACAAGTAACAAGACTTCTAATTGATGAACTAGGGAGCAAGGCTACTACAAGATTTGAAATCCCCCTTCAGATGAAAGAATCCGCAAATTGTGCAAGTTAATACTGCTACAGTAGTCTCCAACCGCTATAGCAGTCACCCGAGACTCAAAGTTGTTGTAGCAGGTGTGAAATCTTTGACTGCTATAGCAATCATACGTGATCTGTTTTGTTTAATGGGCTTACAAAAGTTTGTAAAGAGCATAAGCATAATGTTTTTAAGGACAGAAAGTGACGAGAAACAAAGGGGAATTTGGTAGAAACAAAAGGGGGATTAGGTGGAAACACGAAAAACACTTTTTCTCTAGTTTTTCGGAGGATTTTCTCTTTATCTTCAATTCTCTTCTCTAGGTTTAGGGTTTTGGAGAGTTTTGAAGAGAAGTTGGTTGTGATTTAAATCTTTCATAATATTAGGTTGTAACCCTCCCTTTATGGAGGAGTAGATTCCTTGTCGTGCTCAGAGATAACGAAGGATCAAAATTGTTCTTGAGGTTCTCATTTTATATTTCAATTCATGTTTGAATTTTGATTCCCTTTATGACTCTTTTAATTATTATTGTGGCGATTGTTGTGATATTGTTTTAAGAGTTGTTTGTTATGTAGGAGATTGTTTACATAGTTTAAACGTCTTTTGGGGAGTTAGTTCGATTGATTTGATTTATCCCAATTGGAAAGAGATTGAAATTAACTCCGTTAGGATTTAAGCTATTGCAATTGATAATTAAATTTGCATAGGTTTATAGGTTCACGATTGTAAGCACTAGCTCTTGTGTTAATTGAATCCTTAACAAAAGTGCGATCGTATGATTGTTAAGTAGAATTGCAACGTTGATTATGCAATTGTAGAATCTACGTAGGTAACTACTACCATGACTTTATTCTATTGAACTTGGGATAGAATAATTATTGATCTGAAGGAATCTCTGTGCAAGTAATTTTTACAATATAATTCTTTTCTCAATTTAAATTATTTCTTACAATTCTAAAAACCTTAATTTCATAGAATCAATTACATTACTTCCACGTGAGACGACCTGAATTACACTATACTGCATTTTCTGTGTAATTTGGTTATAAAAATTATTTTAATTTGTCGTGAGTAGAAACATCTCACACGTCAATATACTTAAAGTAAATGTCCCTCCCTCACCTGTAGCTCTTGCACCTATACCTTCTTCACCTGCATATTCTTCACCTTCTTCACCTTCTTCACCTGCATATGATTTCGAGGATGAAAAATGTCACTTTCGAGCATATTCCTCGGGAAGACAATCAGTTCGCAGATGCCCTCACTATTTTGTCATCCATGCTTGCCTTAGATCAAGAATGTGAGATAACAATTATCCATATTAGGTTGCATGACAAACAAGCTTTTTGCATGGCAGTAACCAGCGAGGAAGACAAATCCCCTTGGTATCATGACATCAAGCGATACCTCATGAAGGGTGAATATCCCGAGGGAATTAATGATAATGACAAGAGGACCATTCGGAAGAGAGCCATAGGGTTCACACTGATTGGAGGAACCCTTTATAAGAAAAATTTTGATTCTAGCTTATTAAGGTGTGTGGACCACGAAGAAGCTCAAACCCTAATTAAGGACATTTATGAAGGAGTCTTCAGAACTCACATACTAGGGCATGTCATGGCAAGGAAAATCCTCAGAGCAGGATACTTCTGGTCCATAATAGAGCGAGACTGCCACCAGCACGCTAAGAAATGTCACAAATTCCAGGTCTACGCCGACAATGTTCATGTCCCACCGGCACCCCTCAACATCTTGGCCACACCATGGCCATTCTCCATGTGGGGCATGGATGTTATTGGACACATTGACTATTTCACCAAATGGGTAGAAGCAGCATCCTACGCACATGTGACCAAGAAAGTGGTGACTACCTTCGTCAAGAAAAATATCTTGTGTCGGTATGACATCCCTCATCGTCTCATTATTGATAATGGGACCAATCTGAACAATAAGATGATGGAAGAGTTATGCCAAGATTTCAAAATTCAACATCATAATTCCTCTCCATACCGACCCAAAATGAATGGTGCAGTAGAAGCAGTCAATAAGAACATTAAGAAAGTCATCCAGAAGATGATAATAACATATAAAGATTGGCATGAAATGTTGCCCTTTGCCCTCCACGGATATCGGATTTCCGTACGGACCTCCACAGGAGCCACTCCATTTTACCCCGTATACGGAACAGAGGTCGTACTACCAGTAGAAGTCGAAATACCCTCCCTGCAAGTCATTATGGAAGCAAAGTTGACAAAAGCAGAATGAGCCCAAAATCTATACGATTAGTTGAACCTAATTGAAGAAAAATGATTGGACACCATATGTTATGGACAAGCCTACCAAAAGAAAATCAAAAGGGCTTATGACAAAAAGGTCAACCCCCACACTTATCATGAGGGAGATTTAGTGATAAAGAAATTGCTTTCAGCCCAGAAGGAAAAAATCGGAAAATGGGCGGCAAACTATGAAGGGTCTTTTATGGTCAAGCGAGCCTTCTCAGGAGGAGCTCTTATCCTCACCAACATGGATGGAGAGAAACTTCGACATCCGGTCAATTTAGATGCGGTAAAGAAGTATTACGCTCAAAGGCATTGCTCATGACCAGCTAGGATGAAAACCCACAAAGGGCGTCCTGGGCAAAAGTTATGGTCCATACACCTCGTTAGGATACGTCATAGGCAAAACTTAGAGGTTAAAAAAAAGAGAGAGCAATGACTATCTTAGCTGAAAATCGCAAGGCGGCTAAGATAATGTCCTTCCAGAAGCAGACAAGTTTTGCATAGTCTTCACTCCGGGCTCGAGCATCTTGACTGAAACAACTAGAAGAACCAGGGGGCAAATATCAGAGGCATGATTATTATAACTTATATAGTGTAGCCAACCTTGACTAGCCATACTTCTAAATTCCTTTGTAAATTGTTTTGTGAAAAATAAACCATTTGTTTATATCAATAAAATTGTTTTTCATTTCTTTCGTCTTGACCAAATTATGAAAATGCCTATGTATTAATGAATCATAAACATACATAAAGAACCAAAACAAGAAAGCATTAAAAAAGAAAAAAATGAAAAATAAAAAAATAACGCCTGCTAGGAGATTCTTAGGCAAAGATTAGGGAAGCCCGCTAGATTGAAAACCCGTAAGGGGTGGTCTAGGCAAAAGTTAGGGCATTCATAAAAAAAGTCTGCTAAGATATCCTAGGAAAAAATTAAGGCAGCCTGCTAGATCGAAAACCCCAAAAGGGCGATCTAGACAAAAGTTAGGGTTTAAATAAAAATAAATAAAAGAAGAGTCCATCAGCATGATCATAAAAGTCCAGTATGAGGATGCCACTTTTCTAGATGCATCAAATAAAGTGCATTTAAAGCATTCACACACAAGTAGTCGCACAAAAGACTTTGTCAAAATCATGAAAATTAACCCTTTTTCACAAACATTAAGCATGCATATAAGGAGACTAGGCTCCATATTTGTGACTGAAAACAAGAAGCACCTAGCACAACTTCGTCATCATCAAACAACTCAAAATTGAACCAAGAGCATCCAGAATCAAAAGCTCCAACTAACATCCTTCCACCAAATAAAGAGAAGGCATTCTTTACAACCAATACAAAGTCGACCGAAAGGCTCAATCCCCAAGCGGATCATTGCCTACTCCAGAGGCAAACAAAAACATCCTCGCACGACTCAACATCATCGCCACAACGAGTCATCAAACATACACAATCCATTCTCCATCACACCCCCATGGGAGAATAAAGGCTTCGTGAAAGCCCATCACCAACATAATCTAGGAGGCAAGACTCTGTTCCCTCACCATAGGACTACCAAAATTAGATCCCCAGGGAAATAAGAATTCCCCAGCGGATAGCCAAAAAAAAAGAGAAAAATCTATCCCTAGTGAGCCTACCGCAAAGGTGATCTTCAAAGACATATCCTCAGTGAGTCGTTCGCCTATGCATAGACAAAACCTAGCAAGCAAAGAGCCAACATTCCCAAAGGGAATATCAACCTACTAAGAGGCAAAACAATACAAGCCAAAAGCCTTCACTTTCGATGAAGCATCTGCCTATTCAGAGGCACCATCTAAATCAACAAATCCCCAGTGGATTCCTGCCTGCTTAAGAGACATTCATCAGAAATCCCCAACAATTAATGAGTTGGATGGCTACATAGAAAGGCTAAAAATACATTTTCAAACAAAAATCACTCCCCATGGAGCCGACGCATGAGCTAGAGCAGTAAGCCGCCACCACTTTCTCTATCAGAAGGATCATCCACTACAGCAAAAGGGACATCCAAAAGATAGAGTTCCACACATCATCCGAAGGATCAACTCCATTGCAAAGGAGTATCCGGAAGACAAAATCTGTTGTCATTGCTCGAAGGATCAGCTCTGTTGCAAAGGAGTATCTTGAAGGCAGGATTTACACACATCGTCCATCCGGAAGATACAACCCACCTTTACCGTCCGATGGGTCAGCTTCCGCAGCATGGGAGCATCCTGAAAACAAAAGTCTACTATGCATTCACCAGCTGAGGGGTAAGCTGCCGCATTGAAGGAGCATCCCGATGGAAAAACTTTCTTCATCAGTTGAAGGGTCAGCTACCGCATCAAAGGAGCATCCTGAAGCTTCACACATATCGTCCGAAGGGTCAGCATCCGCAGTAAGGAAGCATCCTGAAGACAATGTCAGACTACATTCATCGTCCCAAGGGTCGACTACCACGTCAAGAGGAGCATCTGAAAGACAACCGGGCAAGAGGATTAACTCCTTTATCCGCCAATTGATTTCATGGCACATTAGCCCATAGTCAATTGGTCGGGTGAAGGGGGGCAACTATAGACCCCAAATCTTGCCCGGTTTCTCAATAAAGATCTGAAAACCTCCGTTCGAAGATGGACAAGGCTTATTTAGGCCCCTAGGCATGTTCACTAGTTTCCATGTAAAGATAGGAGGGATTTCTGTACATAAAAAATAAAAAAAAAGGAAAATCTTGATAGGAGGCTCGAGACGGTCGTCCCGTTTGGCCAGACGGCCGTCTCACTTTCCCTGAAGGATGAGACGTGCGTCTCATTTGGCCAGACGCATGTCTCACCTTCCCTAAAGGTTGAGACGGTCGTCTCGTTTGGCCAGACCACCGTCTCGCCTTTCTTTGAGACTGAGACGGCCGTCTCGATATCCCGATGACCGTCTCACATGTTAGAAGCCCATCCCGGCCTACCTGGCGTGAATTCCTTTAAATAGGAGTCTCCCCTCCCTCATTACACACATCTTGCACTCTTACTACTCTCTTGGAAGTTTTTTGACACTTGAGAGTGACTCTGAACATTATTCCAGAGTTCGAGTGAGCTTTCCGATTTCCATTAAGGTAGAAATCGGTTAAGGAGGTCTCCTCTTGAGACATTCGGTGCTCGGTAGAGTGATCTTTTTCTTTGTTGTGGGTGAGGAGTGTGCTTGTAGAGCGAGAGGATTGCCAAAAAGCATCCTCAAGTTTTGAAGAGTTAATAGAAAGCTCGCTTCAGAGGTTCCTTCTCTATTCTCTCTCTTTTACTGCTTTTCTTGTATGCATTAGATACTATAATCATGTAGATATTAAAATTCTGCTAGTGGATAAATAAATAGGGTAAAATCATAGTTTCTTTTCGTCTTTATTTTATGAACTAGTCCATCATAGGGAACCCGAAAGGGGTGTTGTAGGGTGCTAACACTTTCCCCACACGTAACTAACTTCCTTACCCAACTCTGGTTGTAATGGCCAAAGTTGGTTTTTCTAAAACCAACGTCTTTTCTTCCTTTTTCGATGTTTACGGTAAAAACATCGGCGGGGACTCCATAGAACACTTTTTGAAAACCTCATTTTTTTTGTTCAGCCTGGTTATCGGACGATTTGAAAGTGTTAAACATCTTCTTTAAAAAACGCGAGTCATATAAAACCATCGCGTCGCTTCGACTGCCTCTTTTGACGGCGACGACAAGAATACTTTAAGAAAAGAGTTCCATGAAGGCCAACTAGTGTTCCTCTACAACTCTCGATTCAAACTAATGCCAGGTAAGTTGAGATCTCGATGGGATGGACCTTTCAAGGTCACAAAAGTACATCCCTTTGGCACTGTGGAAATTGAGGACCCCAAATCCAAGACAATCTTTAAGGTCAATGGGCACCGACTAAAGGTATACCATGAAAAGTATAAGGATTATGGGGAAGAGATAGAAGTCACACTTCTGCAAGATGTTTACCCTCCATAATGAGGGTCTAAAGTCCAACTTAAGGACATGAAAGAAAAGTGCTAAGTGGGAGACAACCCACCAGTTGATTTTTTTTTTATTTGTTATCCATTTTATTTTTGTTTTGTTTTATTTCATTTTCTTTTTGTTTACTTTGTTTCATTTTTCCCTTTTATTTTCTTGTTTGTGGAGTGTGCATATTTTCATGTTCAAAAGCATGGTGTCAACTAGTAGCGGCATTTCTGCTGCATAATTATGCAGAATAAGGCCTCTAGACATTGCTATAGCAGTCATCATTCTCTACAAAAACCTAAAAAATTGGCTCTCGGGTCACTGCTATAGCGGTCCTTAACCGATACATCAGTTGTTGCTCTTTATGGACAATTTAATGCTTCTGGATATTGCTACAGCAGTACACAACCACTATAGCGGTCAATATTCTCAGTTAACAATGTGAAGTCTCTGTACGCTGCCATAGCGGTCCATAACTGCTACAACAATCATTACTCTATATTCAGATCTCAGAGGAGGAGGCCTTTGAGGATGATGATTAGCACTGAGGGCAGTGCCTTTTTGTAAGTGTGGGGAGGGGTCATATTACATCAATTCATCATTTTCATGCATCCATGTATTTTATTTTATTTTTCCTTTAAGTGTACTTCTCCTTTCATTTTATCATGCATAAAAAAAATAGGAAAAAGAAAAGAAACATATTGGGGGTTAGTTAGTCAGTTATGATTAATTTTTGTTTTAATTCTGATGGACACTGACTAATCTGATATCATATGAGTAATGTAATAAATTCTGACTTGTTTGACTGGCTAATTTATACCTGTGAGCTTTTGAGCCTATTTGTGATTGACATTATTATAATCACTAGTATTTATTGATGTGTGTGCAATCACTTGAAAAAGATTCTTGAATTTGTCTAATTCTTGGTTAAAACATGTTCTTCACATTGTTTAGCATGTTAATGATTGAGGCATTTGTTCTTCTAACCCACCTGGCCATATAGCCAAACCCGTATGCATATATCCCTAGTCTCCCCCATTTGAGCTTATTTTCCTATTTTTATTGAAAACACATAACAACCTAAGTGAAAAACCATGAAACACTTACCCAACTTAGAACTTGAGAAAGATAGGCACAAATTATGTGTGCAAAAATCTAAGTGTGGGGAAACATTGCAAAGAATTGAAGAAATAGGTGGACTTTATAAAAAAAAAAGAATTTACAAGTTCCACCAATCCACTTAGCAACTAGGTAGTTAAATTCAAATCAAAAGCAGTTATAATTGAAGCAATGAAAGAAAATTTTTAGAGGTTTTGGCTTTCCCACCAAGTCTTTATTTGCACCTTACTCTCACAAGAACTAAGTTTAGCCCATTGCTCCAATTTTATTGCACCTTTACCTATGCCTAATTACAACCCTAGAAAAGACCTCTTGAGATGTGCTCAACATGTGAGTGATTTGTGATGACTGAGAAGAAAGACAAATTTATGGAAGAAAATTCTTCTGATATGCTGGAGTGCATTATGGAATATGTACACCTCAGTGAAGAGTAGTATACACACTTTCCCTGTGAGGATAGCCTTGTCATACTTGTTTGGATTTGTTCATACCATGTGATTATTTAGACTAAGTGAGTACCATTGGATTGTAGCTTTTCTTGGATGATTGATTGACTGAATTCAGTTAAACCCAGGCTTTCTTTCTTTTTCTTTTAGAATCCTTCATTTCATTCATTCACCATGCATCATTAGAATTAGTATCAACTTGCATTCCTTCTTGTTGTTACATTCTCATTTCATGCACGAGGACATGCAATTATTTAAGTGTGGGTAAGTTTGATGGGTTGCAATTATGCAACCACTTTTCATCTTAACTTTAATTAATTAGCAATTAAATTGCAGTTAATTGATGCTTAATTATTTAGTTTGCACATTGTCCTTATTTTGCATTGTTAAGTAATTTCTTGGTTTTTAGCACCATTTTAGAATAAATAATTGCATTTGAAAATATCTTGTATTTTTAACCATTATTGTGTGAGTGATACAAGTAACATGACTTCTAATTGATGAACTAGGGAGAAAAGCTGCTAGAAGATTTGAAATCCCCCTTCAGATGAAAGAATCAGCAAATTGTGCAAGTTAATACTGCTACAGCGATCTCCAACCTCTATAGCAGTCACCCGAGACTCAAAATTGTTGCAGCAGGTGTGAAATCTCTGACCGCTATAGCAGTCATACGTGATTTGTTTTTTTTAATGGGCTTACAAAAGTTTGTAAAGAGTAGAAGCCCAATGTTTTTAAGGACAGAAAGTGACGAGAAATAAAGGGGGATTAGGCAGAAACAAAAGGGGGATTAGGCAAAAATACGAAAAACACTTTTTCTCTGGTTTTTTGGAGGATTTTCTCTTCATCTTCAATTCTCTTCTCTAGGATTAGGGTTTTGGAGAGTTTTGGAGAGAAGTTGGTGTTAGACAAATGGCATCTAGAGGGGGGTGAATAGATGCACAAATTAAAATAGATGTCAAATTAAAAATTTATTTGTGAGTCAATAATTTGTTTCAACATAGATAAAGCGGAAGCGATAATATAATTAGGAAAAGAGAAAGAGATAAGGGAAAGAGAAGAGCACACAGAGATTTATACTGGGTTGGGTATATCCAACCCTGCATCCAGTTCCTAGTCAACTCTTAACACAAGAGTGACTCCCAATTCACTATCTTTCAAATTCATTTTACAAATTACAATCAACTCAGCTGAAGAACCAGTAAAAAGTAAACTAATTAAAAAGACAATCACCTCCTTAGAAACCCACTAAGGATGAACATCTCCCTAGAATCCCACTAGGAATGAACACCTCCTCTGAACAAATCAAAAGATGAAAAAAAAAACACCTCCTTAGAATCCCACTAAGGATGAACACCTCCCTAGAATCACACTAGGGATGAAAACCTCCTTTGAACATATCAAAGGATGAAAACACCTCCTTAGAATCTCACTAAGGATGAACACCTTCCTAGAATCACACTAGGGATGAAAAAACATCTCCTTTGCCACCAATACACAAAGGATGAAGATAATAAAAATAAGAACAGTCACACCTGGGTAAAAGAGACAACAAATTGTAGAAGCCTGTAGAATGTCAATCTCCAAGAACAAGTGTGATTAAAAATGAAAGCATAGAAGACAGTAGAGAAGAGGGTTTTCTCAGAAGGTGTAAAATATTTTTGTTGCCTTACTCAGAATTTTTTTCTCAAAACTAATTGAATGTAAGTTGTATTTTCGAATTCTGTAATTGTGTATTTTTTATTTTTCATCAAAACTTAATTAAATAGAAAAATAGCATCAGAAATGGGTCATTGGGCATTAATATTTTCGTGAATAAAAATCAGGATATATTCAAAAACATTTATTCTTCAAAACAAATATATTTCTCAAATTTGAATTGCCATAATTGATTATGTTATCAGTATAATCAATTATGATAGAGAAAATCATTTTTCCATTTCTGATGCATCATAATTGATTATGACAGTGAAAAATATCATGTTATGAATTTTATCACACTTGTGCTTAGGAAGATTATGCATAATATTACTTCATCAACTTGTACATCCATATCCAGTATTCTAAGACTATCTAGTCTTCAGGAATCATCTTGGGCTTGCTTGAATCATCATCTTTATCAAAAACATATCTTGAGCATGTAGGGAAATGTTTCACATTGTCATCAACGTCTTAAATTCAACTTGTCCTTAATTCATCTTGAATGGTGTTGACTTGAATGTAGTTGACTTGAATCATCATCAAAATCATCTCTTGGGAATGTAAGGACATTTCCATCAATCTCCCCCTCATTGCTTTCAATCTCCCCCTTTTTTATGATGATCAAGGAAACACCTGAAATGAATTAAAATGCTTAACTCTACATAGCCAACTTAAGATTAGCACAGTATAGTATCAAGTGTCAGAGTCTCTTAATCTCCCCCTAGATATATTAATAACAAGACTCTCCCTAACTCATATGAGCAAAAACTTCTCTTAACTCTCCCTGTTTAATTCAGATATAGGAATGAATTTCACACAGAATTCCTAAAAAATCTCCCCCTATTTCACACAGATTAATATCATCTAAATCTCTCCCTGTTTCATTGATAATTATGAAAAATATTGCAATAGAAATTGAGAACAAATTTGCACATATTAGTACATAAATCAAGGTAGAGAACATAATACATTACAAAGTGTCATAGAGAAGAACATCATATTAAGGAGACAATATCTAAGATATCCAAGACAAATAAAGAGAGAGAAAGATAGGGGAATAGAATGATTGTAGAGATAATGGAATGAAATGCAGTGGTTTCTCCCAATTGCAATCTTCTTATTTAGGCAACTTTCAAATTCAAATTCACTCATATTCTAGATCTCAAATTTCAAATTCAAATTACAACAAATTTCAAATTTCAAATTCAAATTCCAAATTTCAAATTCAAATTTCTAATCCCAAATTTCAAATTCAAATTCAAATTCAAAAATTTCAAACTGCAAAAATTTCAAATTTCAAAATCTCAAACTACAAAATTTCAAATTTAAAAAATCTCAAATTGCAAAATTTCAAATTTCAAATTTCAAAATCTCATACTACAAATTTAAAAAAAATCTCAAACTGCAAAATTTCAAACTTTAATAATTTCAAATTTTCATAAATTCAAATTTTCAAAATTCAAACTTTCAAATTTCAAAGTTGGTCAACAATCAAATTTATGTGACAGATAAGTGCAGATATTCAATATAGAGGCTTGAGAGACAATCATAAACTTATCTTTGTAATATTTCCCTATTCATCTAGCTTGTTCCTGTACACCCATTTAGCTTCAATAACATGCATTAATTTCTTATCCTTGATAATTATCTGCAACATCAACATACAAATCTAGGTACCCTTTAATTACTTTTGGGTCCTTAAAAAGCTTAGTAGAATCACAAGTCTCTGCCAAAAGACTAAAGATTAAAAGAATATAACCATGATTTAATATTCGATTATCACAACACCTTCAGAATCAACATAATTGATTATGACAATAAGAAAAAAATTTTCGATTCTGATAATCAATTAGATGCTCAAGCTATCATCTAGACATGTATAAATGTTTTGTTCCTTTAGGCATGTAGACCACAAATCTTGTCTGGCTCCCTAATAAAGCCGAATATCGCCCGTTTCGAAGATGGTTAAGACTTTATCAAGTCCCTAGTAGCTTGTTCTAGGTTCCATTTAGGATAGGAAGGGTTTTTAGAGGCATTAAAAATCAAAAAATCCACCGGAAACGGCAGATGGCCGTCCAGGATAGGCAGATGGTCGTCCATGACAACTTTAAGGCCATGGACGGTCGTCCACTTAGCTTGGACGGCCATCCATGGCCAAAAGTTTCCATGGACGGCCATCCACACTACATGGATGGCCGTCCATGGCCACTTTTTGCCATGGACGGCCGTCCGCTTTGTCCAGACGACCGTCCACCTTTTCCAGGCCCGGATCCTTATAAATAGGAGCCTCATTTCTCCGTTTTTTCACACCTTTTCCACTCCTCCACTCTCTTGGAAGCCTTTGGAACTTGAGAGTGACCCTGAGCATTATTTTGGGGTTCGAGGGAGCTTTCTAATTTCCGTTAAAGTTGAAATCGGTTAAGGAAGTCTCTTTTTGAGACATCCGGCCCTCGGTAGAGTGACTTTTCTTTATTTTGCGGGAGGAGCATGCTTGTAGAGTGCGGGGACTGCCAAAAAGCGTCCTCACGTTTTCGAAAAGTTAATATAAAGCTCGTTTCGGAGGTTCCTTCTCTATTCTCTGTTTTTTTTACTGTTTTCTTTATCGCTTTCTTTGTGTGCATTAGATAATAGAGCCATGTAGATATTTAAATTCTGCAAGTAGATAAAATAATAGGGTAAGAGTATAATTTCTTTAAGTGTTTATTTTCTAAGTTAGTCCATCATAGGGAACCCGAAAGGGGCGTTGTAGGGTGCTAACACCTTCCCCACACGTAACTAACTCCCTTACCCGACTCTGGTTGTAATGGCCAAAGTTGGTATTTTCTAAAACCACTTCCTTCTTCTTTTTTTACCTTTTTTAGTGTTTAAGGTTAAAACACTGATGACGACTCCTCGAACCTATTCGAAAACCTCGCCTTTAGGTCCAGCCCGATTATCGGACGGCCTAAAGGCGTTGAACCATTTCTTTCAAAAAACGCGAGTCATAGAACAAAACCATCGCGTCGCTTCGACCGCCTCTTTGACGGCGGCGACAAC
Organism: Sphenostylis stenocarpa; assembly: GCA_963425845.1. Classification (NCBI taxonomy): domain Eukaryota; kingdom Viridiplantae; phylum Streptophyta; class Magnoliopsida; order Fabales; family Fabaceae; genus Sphenostylis; species Sphenostylis stenocarpa. The sequence goes on from OY731401.1 coordinate 36,356,701, forward strand.
GCACCCATCCATATTTGCCATTAGATATGCCAAAATGTTTTATGTAACATCTATTTGATGTATGACCTATTTTCATGCAATAAAAACATGTTGGTTTTCTTTGAAAAGGTTTAAATGAGTTTCTTAAAGTTTTTGAAACTGGTTTCACATCTGTTTTCCTTTACTCTTTCACAAAAATAGGTTTATGAGGTTCTAAACTTTCTTTGGGTTTGTAACCAAGTCCAGCTTTGCTAGAATTCCCTCTTTGATAACCTAATATAGAATCAAGATTTTTAGAAGATTTTGAAAACTTGCTTATTATTTTCTCTAACTTGAAAATCTCATTTTCCAAATGATTACAATTTTCACAAGGTTTATCAACTTCTTTATTTTTAGACAAAGTTTTAAAATTTTCAACATCTTTCTTTAAGCACTAATTTTCTTTTTCAAGAATACCAACAGTATTTTCTAATGCATCAAACTTTTGTCTAAGTGTATTGTATTTCTTAGATAACTTGGTAAAACCTTTATACATATCTTGATATTCTTTAAACAACTCATCATATTCATTTAAGGATTTTGTATTGCTTACCTGTGATGAGACTTCATCATCACTTTTTGTCATCAAGCAAAAGTTTGCTTCTTCTTCTCCATCACTGCTTTCGGAAGAACTCTCTTGTGTTGTAGAAGAATCATTATCCTCCCAAGCAATATAAGCTTTGTGTTTGTTCTTATAGATATCATTCTTCCCTTTCTTCACATATTTCTTAAGTTCCGGATAGTCTGGTTTGATACGGCCAGGTTTTCCACATTCATAGCAATGATATTTATTTGTTTTCTCCTTTATTTGCTGTCTCTTTTTCCTATTTTTCATAAAGCGAGAAAATTGTTTAACAAAAAGAGACAAATCAGAATCTGAAAACTTACCTTCATTTTCGCTTTTGTCTTGTGAAGATTTTTCTACTTTTAGAGTTATCGTCTTGGCTTAATTCTGTTCACCATTCTTTAACCTTTGTAGTTCTATCTCATGTTCTCGCAACTTTCCAAATAGAGTAGCAATTGTTGAACATTCAAGGACTTGATGTTGCAAATAATGATCATGAAGAATGTTGATTTTGATGATGATCCAAGAGCTTAAAGACTTAGAGTATTGAAGATTGAAGATTGATGATTTCTGTATTGTAATAACTCTGTTTTAGTTTGATTGAGTTTGTAATTATAGAATCTAAGATAGCCGGTACATAGTCTGTAACTTAGAAGCTTCAAAAAGCTCAAATTTATCATTCAGGCTCGGCTTTAATCGATTAAATAGGTAAATAATCGATTAAAACAGTGAGAAAACCATTTTCTGTACAAACTCACTGCTTTAATCGATTAAACAGCAAAATAATCGATTATTCCGTACAGTTCCGTACAGATAATCGATTATTTCACCAAATAATCGATTAAACCAGAGAGTATTGGGTTCTGACGTATTTGGCTCTGTTTTAATCGATTATTACTCCAAATAATCGATTATTTCAGTCTGTTTCTGATTTTAAACTTCAAACAAACCCTAGTTTCGAAATCCCCAATTCCTAAACCCTAATTTCCCTACTTAAACTCTGCTTTGGCACTCAGAAAAAGAGAACAACCTTTTCCATACAAAAGTTAAGTGTTGTGAGTGCCAGAGAACTGTTTGTTGCAAGGAAAGGGGGCTTTCTGAACCTGGTGTGGGCTAGAAGCGATAAGAATCACTAAGTGGAGTTCTTAGTGGATTGTGTGTTGTGCCGTCTCTGGGGAAAGTTGTTCATCATCTCTTGTGGATTTCAAGAGAGGTGTATTCTGATCTTTATCTGTTCATTTGTAATCTGTTTGTAACAATTTGTTCTTAGTGACAGCGTTAATCCTCTTTTGAGTGATTAGCAACTGGACGTAGGGTCTTTTGATCCGAACCAGTATAAACCTACTGTGTAATCTTCTCTACTCTTCTCTATTTACATTTACGCAGTTTTTAATCGGTAAAATTTGGGAAAAATTTTGAAAACCTAATTTTTATTAAGAAACCAATTCACCCCCCCCCCTCTTGGTTTTTGTCCGACCACGCGAACATTCCGCTGCGCGATTCTAACAAGTGGTATCAGAGCTTGCTTTGATAGTCATTCAAATATTTTCGAAAATGGCCGGACAAAATCAAACTTTTGCCGAAGGTGCGTCTATCAACAGACCCCCACTTTTTGCGGGTCAAAATTATCCTTTCTGGAAAGTACGTATGCAAATTTTTCTAGAATCTGTTGATAGAGGCGTTTGGGACGCTATTTTAAACGGTCCTTTTATTCCTAAAGTTTTTGAAAATGGAGTAGAAGTACCAAAACAATTTTCTAGATGGTCGGATGAAGAAAATAGGAAAGCCCAATATGATGTTAGGGCTAGAAATATAATTTCATCTGCTTTAACCCTTGATGAGTTTTACAGAATATCCACTTGTAAGAGTGCTCAAGAGATGTGGGCAAAACTAAGAGTAACTTATGAAGGAACCGATGATAGTGACTCGATTTCGGAGTCAAGTGATCTGGAAATAGAAGCTAACATTTGCTTGTTGGCAAAAGACAATATATCTTCCGACTTTGAGGTTAGTGATTCCGATTCATCCTCTAGTGAAGAAAATGACCATGATGAATTGCAAAATGCTTATAATGAGTTATTTACTGCATTTATGAATATGAAAAACGAATTTAAAGTTGTAAAGAAAAATCTAAGAAGATCCGAAAAGGAAAATGAGTCCTTAAAATTGAAAATTGCATGTTTAGAAGAAAAGGAGGTAGCTAATACGAAAATTGTATGCTTAGATGAGAATAAGGACTTAGCTTGTGCAAATTGTAAAGAGCATGAATATGACATAGATATTCTTAACCATTTGCTTGACAAAGCCGAAAAAGAAATTAATGATCTTAAGAAGCATGAAATGGTAATTGCTCAAAATAATGTAAATCAAAGAGTTCCTTTGAAAAAGAGTAAAACTAAAAAGAAAAGAGTATGGGTAGAAAAAGGAACTAGAGCATGTCATGTAAATAATGCATCTTATTCCATAGCTACATCAAAAGCATGTTTTTATTGTATGAAACAAGGTCATACCTCAAATAGATGTAAAATCAAACATTTTGGTGTTCCTAAAGGAAAATATAATTGGGTTCCTATAGTTAAATGAACTATTTGTATCATGTATTTATTCAAAGAAAATGGATCATTTAGTATGTTTTAAACAGAATGCTTAGGTAAAATCATTTTATCTTTTCTACTGCATGAAGGTTCTTCACTTAAAGATTTTGCGAAATGCCTCTAAAATCGTTTTAAACAACTAAAAACAAAGTATTTTTACAAAAGCTTTCTTAAACATGTTTTTAACTGATATAGTTTTGAAAGAACCGATTAAAATCACTTAGAATGTTCAAAGAAGTGTTTTTACAGTATTTTAATCGATACAACTTGTTTTTAATCGATTAAAACCATTTAGAACTCATTATGATCGATCAGAATCCAATTATGACCAATCAGAATCAAATGTGATCGATCAGATTTTAATTATAAGCGATCAGAACTTTTTCAATCGATTAAAACACGTTTCAATCGATTAAAATCACTTAAAGGGTCAGGATGATCGATCAGAGTCCAATTATGACCGATCAGAATCAGTTATGATCGATCAGAATTTAGTTATGACCGATCAGAACTCTTTTAATCGATTAAATCTCGTTTCAATCGATTAAAACAACTTAGAAATTTTCTACACAGCGTTTTAATCGATTAAAACTTATTTTTTATCAGTTAAAATAACTTGAAAAGTTTTATGAGAAAGTTTTGCAATATTTAAATAGATTGTTATGTCTCTAACCTCAAGGACCCAAAAGTTATGGGGACCTAAGTTTACTATGTTCTTGTTTTGTAGGAAACTTCCAAATCAAAGAAGTCTATGTGGTATCTTGATAGTGGATGCTCAAAACATATGACTGGAGATAAAACGAAATTTGTAAGTTTCAAAGCCAAAGAACAAGGATATGTGACTTATGGGAATAACAACAAAGGAAAGATTCTCGGAATTGGAAACATAGGTGGTGCAAACACATTGGAGATTAAGGATGTGCTTCTTGTTGATGGACTAAAGCATAACCTTCTTAGCATAAGCCAATTGTGTGACAAAGGATTCAAGGTAACTTTTGAAAGCAAATTTTGCACCATACATTTAATAGATTCGAAAAAGTAGAATTAAAAGGCATTAGGCATAATAATATATATTTGATTGATTTGGATTGTTTACATGAGTCTAGTATAACATGTTTAGTTGCTAAGGAAGAAAACCCTTGGTTATGGCATAAAAGAGCGGCTCATATAAACATGCATCACTTGAATAAATTGATATCAAAAGACTTAGTTATTGGATTGCCTAAGTTAAAATTTGATAAAGATAGATTGTGTGATGCATGCCAAAAAGGTAAACAAGTAAAATCATCTTTTAAATCAAAGAATGTGATTTCCACTTCAAAACCCCTAGAATTATTACATTTAGATTTATTTGGACCTTCTAGGATAAAAAGCTTTGGTGGAAATTATTATGGACTTGTAATTGTTGATGATTACTCTAGGTACACTTGGACATTTTTCTTAACTACGAAAAGTGAAGCTTTTAAGGTCTTTAGAAAGTTTGCTAAACAAATTCAAAATGAGAAAGACCTAAGAATTAAAGTTTTAAGAAGTGACCATGGTGGTTAGTTTCAAAATGAAAAGTTTGAGAATTATTGTGAGGAAAATGGTATATTACATAACTTTTCTGCTCCTAGGACTCCCCAACAAAATGGTGTAGTTGAGAGGAAAAATAGGTCATTAGAGGAACTTGCAAGAACTATGTTAAATGAATCTAATGTTCCTAAATATTTTTGGGCTGATGCGGTTAGTACGGCATGTTATGTTTTAAATAGAATGCTCATTAGGTCAATTATTAAATCTACTCCATATGAATTGTTTAATGGTAGAAAACCTAATGTTGCACATTTAAAGATTTTTGGATGTAAATGTTTTGTGCTAAATAATGGAAAGGACAATCTAGGAAAATTTGATTCAAAAGCCGATGAGGGCATTTTTCTAGGTTATTCATTAACTAGCAAGGCATATAGAGTGTTTAATAGGAGAACTTTGAATATAGAAGAATCTATACATGTTACCTTTGATGAGATTGTAGACCTTGGGGGAAATCCTCTTGAGTCAAATAAAGAACTTGCAGGTGATGATGAGTATATAAGAGAGGCTCTTGATGAATTATATTTGGAAGAAAATGTGCCTTCTCAAACTCCTCAATTAGCAAAAGAATGGCAATCACCTAGAGGACTCTCATTGGACAACATTATAGGTGACATCTCAAAAGGGGTAAGAACTAGAAATATGAATAATTTCTGTATGTCACGTTGCTTTTGTGTCACAGATTGAACCTAAAAACATTGAGGAAGCACTTAAAGATGATCAATGGTGCATAGCCATGCAAGAAGAACTTAACCAATTTGAAAGGAATCAAGTCTGGGAATTAATCCCAAGAGAAGAGTCACATCAAGTTATTCGAACTAAATGGGTATTCAGAAATAAGCTTGATGAAGATGGGAACATAACAAAGAATAAAGCCAGACTTGTTGCAAAAGGCTATTGCCAGGAGGAAGGTATAGATTATGATGAAACTTATGCTCCTGTTGCCAGGTTAGAGGCTATACGCCTACTTCTTGCTTATGCATCTATGATGAAATTTAAATTATATCAAATGGATGTAAAGAGTGCATTTTTAAATGGTTTTATTAAAGAAGAAGTGTATGTAGAGCAACCCCCTGGATTTGAGGATTTTAATTATCCTAATCATATTTTCAAATTAAAGAAAACATTATATGGGTTGAAACAAGCTCCTAGATCTTGGTATGAAAGATTAAGTAGTTTCCTAACTGCAAATGATTTTTCAAGAGGAAAAATTAATTCTACACTATTTATAAAGAAAGTTAAAGGACATATATTATTGGTCCAGGTATATGTTGATGATATAATTTTTGGATCAACTGATAATTCGTTATGTGTAGAATTTGCTAAGATTATGCAGGGAGAGTTTGAAATGTCTATGATGGGAGAATTGACATTCTTCCTTGGACTACAAATCAAGCAACTTAAAGATGGCAATTTCATCTCTCAAACTAAATACTGCAAGGAGATTCTCAAAAAGTTTGGTATGGACACCTCAAAGGAAGCTAACACACCCATGGGAACTTCATGCTTTTTAGACAAGGATGAATCAGGTTTGGAAGTTAATCAAACTATGTATAGAGGTATGATAGGATCACTATTATACTTAACTGCAAGTAGACCTGATATTATGCATTTTGTCTGTGTGTGTGCTAGTTTTCAGGCTTGTCCTAAAGAATCTCATCTAATTGCAGTAAAACATATTTTAAAATACTTAAAAGGAACTACTGGTTTTCGTTTGTGGTATCCGTCTGATGCTTGTATTAGTTTAATAGGATATTCTGATGCTGATTATGGTGGATGTAAAATTGATAGGAAAAGCACTAGTGGGACATGTCATTTGTTAGGTTCATCCTTAATATCATGGCATTCTAAGAAACAAGCATGTGTAGCTTTATCTACCACTAAAGCTGAATATATTGCAGATGGTAGTTGTTGTGCTCAAATTCTATGGATGAAACAACAATTAGAGGATTATAGCATATATTTAAATGACATTCCCTTGATGTGTGATAATAGGAGTGCAATTAACTTAACTAAGAATCCAGTAATGCACTCTAGGACTAAACATATAGAAATAAGACATCACTTTTTAAGAGATCATATCAGCAAAGGAAACTGCAAAATAGAGTATGTAGACACTAAACGTCAATTAGCATATATATTTACTAAGCCTCTACCCAAGGATAGATTCTATGATCTTAGAAGAGACTTAGGGATATTAGAAATAGCTTAAAATCTGCTTAATTTGACTATTTCTGGATGATTGTTATGTTAAAATTCGTGGTGTAGCATGTTCATAGGTTATTATGCATATAAATCTCAAAAACTTGGTATAGCCTCTGGAATAATCGATTACTGGAAGTGATAATCGATTATTTTCCCTCAAAACGTCCAAAACAGGGTATTCTCCTCTGGAATAATCGATTATTTCGTGAAATAATCGATTAAATGCCTCAGATAATCGATTATTTGCTAGAAGTAATCGATTAAAGCTGTCTGATATAGAGATAATCGATTATTTTGAGATATAATCGATTAAATGCGACCAGTCTTGCCTCCTAGCCGTTGCCAACGGATATTGAAGTGTGTCGTTTAGAGAATAGATTTGATGCACACTTTAATGATCATGATAGTGAAGAATTTTAAATTCTGTTATGTATTTTCTTTTGTTATTGTCTTGATGTTATAATGGATGAATGATTATGAAATAAAATATGATGCTTCTTTCATGCTATGATTAAGGGGGAGCTTTTTCTAAGTTATGCATATTTTGAGGGGGAGATCTAATGTTTGTTCTTTCAGAGTTCTTTTTGATTATAATCAAAATAGGGGAGAAAAATTTAAAGCCTATATTCAATTTTAAATTTTATCTGGTATGTTTAATGTGTTTGTTAGTATGACGAGATAAAACAGGTTATTACAAGGGCTTTAAAAGATAATTTTGATCATCATCAAAAAGGGGAGATTGTTGAACATTCAAGGACTTGATGTTGCAAATAATGATCATGAAGAATGTTGATTTTGATGATGATCCAAGAGCTTAAAGACTTAGAGTATTGAAGATTGAAGATTGATGATTTCTGTATTGTAATAACTCTGTTTTAGTTTGATTGAGTCTGTAATTATAGAATCTAAGATAGTCGGTACATAGTCTGTAACTTAGAAGCTTCAAAAAGCTCAAATTTATCATTCAGGCTCGGCTTTAATCGATTAAATAGGTAAATAATCGATTAAAACAGTGAGAAAACCATTTTCTGTACAAACTCACTGCTTTAATCGATTAAACAGCAAAATAATCGATTATTTCGTACAGTTCCATACAGATAATCGATTATTTCACCAAATAATTGATTAAACCAGAGAGTATTGGGTTCTGACGTATTTGGCTCTGTTTTAATCGATTATTACTCCAAATAATCGATTATTTCAGTCTGTTTCTGATTTTAAACTTCAAACAAACCCTAGTTTCGAAATCCCCAATTCCTAAACCCTAATTTCCCTACTTAAACTCTGCTTTGGCACTCAGAAAAAGAGAACAACCTTTTCCATACAAAAGTTAAGTGTTGTGAGTGCCAGAGAACTGTTTGTTGCAAAGAAAGGGGGCTTTCTGAACCTGGTGTGGGCTAGAAGCGATAAGAATCACTAAGTGGAGTTCTTAGTGGATTGTGTGTTGTGCCGTCTCTGGGGAAAGTTGTTCATCATCTCTTGTGGATTTCAAGAGAGGTGTATTCTGATCTTTATCTGTTCATTTGTAATCTATTTGTAACAATTTGTTCTTAGTGACAGCGTTAATCCTCTTTTGAGTGATTAGCAACTGGACGTAGGGTCTTTTGATCCGAACCAGTATAAACCTACTGTGTAATCTTCTCTACTCTTCTCTATTTACATTTACGTAGTTTTTAATCGGTAAAATTTGGGAAAAATTTTGAAAACCTAATTTTTATTAAGAAACCAATTCACCCCCCCTCTTGGTTTTTGTCCGACCACGCGAACATTTCGCTGCGCGATTCTAACAATATTCATTTCTGTGAGATCCTTTGATTCCGTAATAGCAGTGACCTTTGATTGTCAATTCCTGTCTAAGGATTTCAAGATCTTTGTGTTCAACTCCTCATTGTCAAAACTTTTTCCTAATGCTTTTAAGTGATTTACTATATGTGTGAAGCGTGTCTAGAAATCTGTGATGCTTTCATTTTGTTGCATTTGAAATAATTCATACTCTTGGATGAGTGTGTTCTTATGTGCTCGTTTTACTTCATTTGTTCCTTCATGTGTTACTTCAAGAGTGTCCCATATTTCTTTTGCAGTCTTGCATTGTGAGACCCTGAAAAATTCATTACGAGTTAAGGAAGAAACAATAGTATTTCGGGCTCTTACATCATAATGGGAACGCTTATTTTCATCCGACGTCCATTGGTCAAAAGTCTTTAGAACAACTCCAGATTCCGTTGTTCTCATCGAAATGTAGGGACCATTGAGTACAACATCCCAAACACCATAATCTAGTGTTTGTAAAAATATTTTCATTCTTGCTTTCCAAAATTGATAGTCTTATCCTTCAAATAATAGTGGTCTGTTTATTGAGGCTCCTTCCCTGTAAACCTGATTCTGCATAGATATATTGACAGATCGTTTAGAAATATCTTATCTAACCAAGCTCTAATACCACTTGTTAGACAAATGGCATCTAGAGGGGGGGGTGAATAGATGCAAAAATTAGAATAGATGCACAAATTAAAATAGATGTTAAATTAAAAATTTATTTGTGAGTCAATAATTTGTTTGAACACAGATAAAGTGGAAGCGATAATATAATCAGGAAAAGAGAAAGAGATAAAGGAAAGAGAAGAGCACACAGAGATTTATACTGGGTTGGGTATAGCCAACCCTACATCCAGTTCCCAGTAAACTCTTAACACAAGAGTGACTCCCAATTCACTATCTTTCAAATTCAGTTTACAAATTATAATCAACTCAGCAGAAGAACTAGTAAAAAGTAAACTAATTAAAAAGACAATCACCTCCTTAGAAACCCACTAAGGATGAACACCTCCCTAGAATCCCACAAGGGATGAACACCTCCTCTGAACAAATCAAAGGATGAAAAAAAACACCTCCTTAGAATCCCACTAAGGATGAACATCTCCCTAGAATCACACTAGGGATGAAAACCTCCTTTGAACAAATTAAATGATGAAAACACCTCCTTAGAATCTCACTAAGGATGAACACCTTCCTAGAATCACACTAGGGATGAAAAACACCTCCTTTACCTCCAATACACAAAGGATGAAAGTAATAAAAATAATAACAGTCACACCTGGGTAATGGAGACAACAAATTGTAGAAGCCTGTAGAATGTCAATCTCCAAGAACAAGTGTGATTAACAATGAAAGCACAGAAGACAGTAGAGGAAAGAGTTTTCTCAGAAGGTGTAAAATATCTTTATTGCCTTTCTCAGAATTCTTTTCTCAAAACTGATTGAATGTAAATTGTATTTTCTAATTCTGTAATTGTGTATTTTTTATTTTTCATCAAAACTTAATTAAATAGAAAAATAGCATCAGAAAATGGTCGTTGGACATTAATATTTTCGTGAATAAAAATCAGGATATATTCAAAAACATTTATTCTTCAAAACATATATATTTTTCAAATTTGAATTGCCATAATTGATTATGTTACTAGTATAATCAATATGATAGAGAAAATCATTTTTCCATTTCTGATGCATCATAATTGATTGTGACAATGAAAAATATCATGTTATGAATTTTATCACACTTGTGTTTTGGAGGCTTATGCATAATATTACTTCATCAACTTGTACCTCCATATCCAGTATTCTAAGACTCTATCTAGTCTTCAGGAATCATCTTGGGCTTGCTTGAATCATCATCTTAATCAAAAACATATCTTGGGCATGTAGGAAAAGGTTTCACATTGTCACCAACGTCTTAAATTTAGTTTGTCCTTAATTCATCTTGAATGGTGTTGGCTTGAATGTAGTTTACTTGAATCATCATCAAAATCATCTCTTGGGAATGTAGGGACATTTCCATCAATCTCCCCCTCATTGTTTTCAGTTGGTTGTGATTTACATCTTTCATAATATTAGGTTGTAACCCTCCCTTTATGGAGGACTAGATTCCTTGTCGTGCTCAGAGATAATGGAGGATCAAAATTGTTCTTGAGGTTCCCATTTTATATTTCAATTCATGTTTGGCTTTTCATTCCCTTGATGACTCTTTTAATTATTATTCTGGCGATTGTTGTGATATTGTTTTAAGAGTTGTTCGTTATGTAGGCGATTGTTTACATAGTTTAAACGTCTTTTGGGGAGTTAGGTCGATTGATTTGATTTATCCCAATTGGCAAGATATTGAAATTAACTCCGTTAGGATTTAAGCTATTGCAATTGATAATTAAATTTGCATAGGTTTATAGGTTCACGATTGTAAGCACTAGCACTTGTGTTAATTGAATACTTAACAAAAGAGTGATCGTATGATTGTTAAGTAGAATTGGAACGTTGATTATGCGATTGTAGAATCTACGTAGGTAGTTACCACCATGACTTTATTCTATTGAACCTGGGATAGAATAATTATTGATCTAAAGGAATCTTTGTGCAGGTAATTTTTACAATATAATTTTTTTCTCAATTTAAATTATTTCCTACAATTCTAAAAACCTTAATTTCATAGAATCAATTACATTACTTCCACGTGAGACGACCTGGATTACACTATACTGCATTTTCTGTGTAATTTGGTTATAAAAATTATTTTAATTTGTCGTGAGTAGCAATATCTTACACGTCAATATACTTAAAGTAAATGTCCCTCCCTCACCTGTGGCTCTTGCACCTATACCTTCTTTGAAAGTGATCCTAGCAAAGATCTCATTGATTTGATGAAGTCAAAGATAGAGTCAAAGGTCAACTCTACAGCAGTCAACAAGTCACTCAGATAATTGTGCTAGAAGATTTAGTGTGTCTAACAGAAGGCTAAGGTAAAACCATTTTACCTTTTCTGCTGCATAAAGTTTCTTCATTCATTTTGCAAAATGCCTCAAAAATAGTTTTAAACAAATCAAAAACAAAAGCATTTTGACAAAGAACTTTCTTAACAATGTTTTTAACTGATATAGTTTTAAAAGAAACAATTAAAATCACTTAGAATGCGTAAAGAAGTGTTTTTACAGTATTTTAATCGATACAAACTTCTTTTAATCGATTAAAACCCTTTATGACCGATTAGAATTCGAATATGACAGGTCAGAATGAAATATAATCGATCAGACTTTAAAAATGAGCAATCAGATTTATTTTAATCGATTAAAACACGTTTCAATCGATTAAAACCACTTTGGAAGTCAGGATGATCGATCAGAATGAAATTATGACCGATCAGAGTTGGTTATGATCGATCAAATTGAATTATGACCGATCAGACTTATTTCAATCGATTAAAACGAATTTCAATCGATTAAAATGACTTGAAAATTTTTGTACAGAGTTTCAATCGATTAAAACGCATTTCAATCGATTAAAATAACTTGGAAAATCTTTGTACGAGTTTCAATCGATTAAAACGCGTTTCAACCGATTAAAACAACTTAGAAAAATTCTGTGCAGGTTTTTAATCGATTAAAACTTCTTTGTATCAGTTAAAATAACTTGAAAAGTTTTATAAGAAAGTTTTAAAGTAAATCAATCGATTAAAACGCGAATCAATCGATTGAATCACTCTCAGAAAATGTTTGTAAAATGTTTTAACTGATATAAACATGGTTGTATCAACTAAAAACAATTTTGTTAAAGAACAAGAATGCATTAATGGGTTGAAAGGACTTTTAACAGATTATAACGGCTATTTCAACAGATTAAAACAAACTTTCAACAGATTAATTAATGCAGCAGATTTGAAAATTCTCTTTAAAAATAGTTTTGCTTGAAACTTTTAAATAGAGATTGAATATCAGTTTTCATACAAACTAAGCAATCAATACAAGCAACTGTTAAGCATCTTTTTCCAAGAAAGAATTACAACTGTTTTGTGAAGTCCTTTTTGAAATCTTTCTTGAGGCATATTGCATTCTGTGAAGAAGAAACTTACTGTGGATTAGAGTAATCCGGTTTGAGCTTTCTAAGTCTCTTCTTTGTAAATTCTTTTTCATTACTTTGTATTGTGTTGTGCCTGGAATTTGGGTACAAGTTTTCTGCAGCTGGTAGGTGGTTGTAGAAGTTTCCAAGAACTGGAATTTGGTTCTTGGTGGAGAGGTTAAGTGCAGGAACTGGAATTTGGTTCTTGTACTATTTGGTGCCTGGAATTTGGGCACTGGTTTCTCTGCAACTGGAATTTGGTTGTAGAGGTTATCAAGAGCTGGAATTTGGTTCTTGGTGGAGAGGTTAAGTGCAGGAACTGGAATTTGGTTCTTGTACTGTGTGGTGCCTGGAATTTGGGTACTTGGTTTCTCTGCGGCTTGGAATTTGGTTGCAGAGGTTTCCAAGAACTGGAATTTGGTTCTTGGTGGAAAGGTTAAAGTCAGGAACTGGAAATTGGTTCTGGTGTTAGAGTAGGTATAAGATTGTTGAGTCTGTAAAACATCTATTCTAGTGGAACCCAGCTAGAATTTGGCTGGAGACTGGACGTAGCCCTGGTATTGGGTGAACCAGTATAAAATTACCGGTGAAATCTTTCCTAACCTTTCTCTCTTTAAATTCAGTTGTTGCGCTTGTATTGTTTAATTGCTTTGTGATTCGTGAATTGATTAGTAAACTTAGTTTTCGAATTAGATAATCTGTTTATTGCGAAAAACTTTCAAAAATCAATTCACCCCCCCTCTTGATTTAAAACTACTTTTCTAACAATTGGCATCAGAGCGAGGTGCTTGAAAGTTAATCAAGTTACTTCGATCCATGGCATTTTCTGAGGGAGCGTGCATTGATAGACCTCCACTGTTAAGTGGAACAGATTACCTATATTGGAAAATAAGGATGAAAATCTTCATTGAATCTGTTAGTATAAATGCTTGGAATGTTATTGAACAGGAAATTGATATTGCTAAAAGAATCCAAGATGATTGTATTGCCAAGAACATCATCTTATCCGCCCTTAACAAAAATGATCTTTTCAGGATTGCACATTGCCAAACAACTGCACAAATGTGGAAGATTCTTGAAAAGACCTATGAAGAAGCACCAAAAATATGCTTGATGGTCAACTCGTAATCACCAAATACCAGTGTAAGTTCTGAATCTATGAACTATAGCTCATTACAAGATGCTTTTCTTGAAATACATGCAAGTAGCAAAGAAATTAGAAACTCGAAAATAGAAAATTGAAAAGCATGAATAGGCTTTTAGAAAACAAGATCATTCTTCTTGAAAAGAAAATAACTGATGAAGAAACTAAGTTAGAATTAGAGAATGATACTGATTGCATGTGTAATATTAAAGATTGCAAAAATTGTCCCGAGTTACGAGAAACAAGTATCATATCTAGTAAAAACCTCATCTAAATTGGCACAAGGAAAAAATAATCTTGAAAAGATACTTAATTCCCAAAAATTAGTTATTGAATGTGGTGGCATAGGTTATACACCATCTATTGGAAAGAAAACAAGAGCATTCAAAAATTACTTTGCATATAGTAAAACAGTTTCATCTCCATTTATTAAATGTTTTTACTCGTATGAAAAAGGGTCACTCGTTAAATACTGCAGAATTAAGAAATATGCAAGTACCCAAAGGAAGAATGAAATGGGTTCCAAAGATTAATTCCTTTCAAATAACCTGATCAGGACCCGAGTAATTATAAAGGGTACCAGAACAATTCTTAATTTGTTATGCAGGAACAAGTCTCGGGAATCCCTTGAAGATCGAAGCTGCGAAATCAGGTTCGAGTATTTAAACTAATTGTTTTAATTGATATATAACAATATTAATCGATTAAAATAACTTACAGAACATCTGTCCGTACCATTTTAATCGATTAAAATGTCGAAATAATCGATTGAACTGATCTCAGGATTTTGGTTTAAATGTTTTAATCGATTATAATAACTGTATATCAACTAAAAACACTTAGGTATCAAAATTAATCGATTCATTTACGTTTTAATCGATTTAAATTCTGGTGTCATTTTATTGATCACATTCTATACCAAACTAATCGATTCTTTTATAAACCAATCGATTAATTCACTGTAATTGTTTTCAAACCTAATAGGAAAAATGAAATTAATAGATAATTAGTTGATCAATCGATTAATTAGGTTCTGAAAACAAGATTTATAACATCTAATTAAAGTTTGATAGGCCAATTCGAATCAAAAACCCAATTTCTTTGATAAACAAAATCTGCATAATACTTTCACCCACCGTCCTGTAAATTGTGCCTCTCGTAGCGATCAGATAATCATAAATAAGTCTCGAACATATCTGATTCAAGTTATCTGTTATGGAACACCCAATTTTCTTTAAATGGCACATGCTTGAACAAATCCTTGAATTAGAAACTAAGACTAGTGGAATAAATGTGGGAAAGTTATTGCGGATTGAATTACTCGCAAACTTTACATGTGGGAAAGTTATCCATAGATGAAAAAGTTATTTTAACATAGTCATGATTCAAGCTGTAGACGTCTACATCTCTCTTAATACTTTACATGGAATGCTGCGTAATAATACATTGAAAATCAAAGGAATTATCAAAGAATAGATCGTAACTTTTCTTATAGACACTAGTTACAAACAGAGTCAAGTCTGTTAGGACTCGAAAACATAGTTTATCAAAGATTTTTCAGTGATAGTTGCTTCCGGTAATAAGTTGTTGATTACTAGGAAGTTCAATGAACAAATGTTTACATTAGATTTCTTGATATTACCTAGCAATATATTTGAAATAATCTTGAGCATGCATTGGTTCAAAACTCTTGGTGAAATTCATTGAAACTGTGCAAATTTAAGAATTAGCTTTAATCATCAATGTCACGAGGTGACACCGTAAGGAAACCACTCGGGACAGCAATTCAAGAATTGAATAACGTGGCACGAGAGAATGTGTGTACAGGGATAAATTTTAAACTCGTTGATTTGTTCCTCGTCGAAGGCAAATATAGTGAAAGCTCGGATTACTCGTCATCACTAGTTCTCGCGTGTATGCATTACTAATCATTGCCCACTCTACCAGAATAAGTTTTAGTTAACCACTTGTGCATATGATACCACTTGGAAACAACAAAGTTAAAGATGATTCATTCCTCAAAGATAATGATGACTCGGTTCATCGAAAGTGAGAATAACACCCATCATACTACATTAATAAGAATGCAGTCATTCGCTTGGATGATGATGACTCGCAAAGTTTGAAATAGGTTAGCTATTATGGAAGGAAATTCCGATCTCGGTACATCATTAACCCGTGATTCATGCAATTTATGGTATCGTGCATTCTGTGTGGGATCCGATAGTGAATGTACGTCCGTCGGTACATGGTTCTCGCCTCGATGTGTAGTAGAAATTCCATTGTGGTGTCAACCATGGACTGTAATGCATCAATAGTAACAATGAACTGCTAAAAGATTTCTTTTCGGGAAAAGTTTCGTGTTCATTGCTCGATACAGGAGAGACAGTTGTTGTTGTCTCAATAGTTGATAGAGCAAAATTGGTTCCAAGCAAAAGTAAAGTCTATTATCTTTTGATATTGGTGGGGATCAAATGACCGAGTCACGTATTTTGGCATCCGACACAAATAATCATGGAAATAAGAACAAATTCATTTACACCAAACTCGGAGGATTTGCAACAAAACCAAGGAAATTGGGATAATTAAATATTGGTGGATAAAAAGGGTCCCTTCTTACCTTTCCTTTATATCTTATCTCTTTTGATGCTAATTTCAATTTATGATCTGTAGTATCACCGGTTATTAAACGAAACAATATTTTTAGCCTTGATTTATATAATGTAGGTTGAAAGTTGAAACAGGAAAATCTAGATAGAATTTAAATAGATCCCCGAGAGCTTTAGCTAAATAAGATTTTATTCTGATTTTGATGGATCTATTAGTTAAGATTTAATCAATGTAGTTGTTAGTATTGTTAAACATCCTTCTAGATGATCAGTTTTACAAAATATGCATTAAACATTACTTCATTTTCAAAACTGATTGTTTTAATCAATACAACATCTTTTTAATCGATTAAATGAACTTATACAACATTTTTTTAATCGATTAAAAGTCGAAATAATCGATTAATTTCACTAAAGTTTCATGTTTTCAAATTCTTACATGTTTTAATCGATTAAACTCTTCTTTCAATCGATTTAAATCATTTATCAAAAACATTTTAATCGATTATGTTCTGTTTTTAATCGATTTTTATTCGGAAAGAAAGATTAAAGGCTTTAGTTAATGGTCAGTTCTCGTAACATGCTACTAAAGCGTGATTCCCTTATCTTTACACGTGTTAATTGTATTCATTACAAACGTGTTAATGAAGATAAGCTTGAATCAACTTTAATTGATCTGTTCATGAGTAAAATATTGATTTCTGGCTATTTTCAAAAACTTAAGCATATTTCAAACCTTTACATTTTATTATTTCTCTTCTGTTCCCTATTTTTGATGAAGTCAAAAGGGGGAGAAATAGTTGCTTTACTTGAGGATAAATTTAGAAAAATAACTCTTACATTAAGAGAGCAACATTTTAGGGGGAGAAATAAGTTTTAGGGGAGAAATAGAACATTAATACAATTTTATATTTCTCACTAAACTCGTATTATCAAGTGACTTCTTTTCGTAGTTTGTTTTTTCAAAATGGTGTTTGTCTTCATCAAATAGGGGGAGACCGAAAGTGATCCTAGCAAAGATCTCATTGATTTGATGAAGTCAAAGATAGAGTCAAAGGTCAACTCTGCAGCGAGTCAACAAGTCACTCGGATAATTGTGCTAGAAGATTTAGTGTGTCTAACAGAAGGCTAAGGTAAAACCATTTTACCTTTTCTGCTGCATAAAGTTTCTTCATTCATTTTGCAAAATGCCTCAAAAATAGTTTTAAACAAATAAAAAACAAAAGCATTTTGACAAAGAACTTTCTTAACAATGTTTTTAACTGATATAGTTTTAAAAGAAACAATTAAAATCACTTAGAATGCGTAAAGAAGTGTTTTTACGAGTATTTTAATCGATACAAACTTCTTTTAATCGATTAAAACCCTTTATGACCGATTAGAATTCGAATATGACGAGTCAGAATGAAATATAATCGATCAGACTTTAAAAATGAGCGATCAGATTTATTTTAATCGATTAAAACACGTTTCAATCGATTAAAACCACTTTGGAAGTCAGGATGATCGATCAGAATGAAATTATGACCGATCAGAGTTGGTTATGATCGATCAGAATTGAATTATGACCGATCAGACTTATTTCAATCGATTAAAACGAATTTCAATCGATTAAAATGACTTGAAAATTTTTGTACAGAGTTTCAATCGATTAAAACGCATTTCAATCGATTAAAATAACTTGGAAAATCTTTGTACAGAGTTTCAATCGATTAAAACGCGTTTCAACCGATTAAAACAACTTAGAAAAATTCTGTGCAGGTTTTTAATCGATTAAAACTTCTTTGTATCAGCTTAAAATAACTTGAAAAGTTTTATAAGAAAGTTTTAAAGTAAATCAATCGATTAAAACGCGAATCAATCGATTGAATCACTCTCAGAAAATGTTTGTAAAATGTTTTAACTGATATAAACATGGTTGTATCAACTAAAAACAATTTTGTTAAAGAACAAGAACGCATTAATGGGTTGAAAGGACTTTTAACAGATTATAACGGCTATTTCAACAGATTAAAACAAACTTTCAACAGATTAATTAATGCAGCAGATTTGAAAATTCTCTTTAAAAACAGTTTTGCTTGAAACTTTTAAATAGAGATTGAATATCAGTTTTCATACAAACTAAGCAATCAATACAAGCAACTGTTAAGCATCTTTTTCCAAGAAAGAATTACAACTGTTTTGTGAAGTCCTTTTTGAAATCTTTCTTGAGGCATATTGCATTCTGTGAAGAAGAAACTTACTGTGGATTAGAGTAATCCGGTTTGAGCTTTCTAAGTCTCTTCTTTGTAAATTCTTTTTCATTACTTTGTATTGTGTTGTGCCTGGAATTTGGGTACAAGTTTTCTGCAGCTGGTAGGTGGTTGTAGAAGTTTCCAAGAACTGGAATTTGGTTCTTGGTGGAGAGGTTAAGTGCAGGAACTGGAATTTGGTTCTTGTACTGTTTGGTGCCTGGAATTTGGGCACTGGTTTCTCTGCAACTGGAATTTGGTTGTAGAGGTTATCAAGAGCTGGAATTTGGTTCTTGGTGGAGAGGTTAAGTGCAGGAACTGGAATTTGGTTCTTGTACTGTGTGGTGCCTGGAATTTGGGTACTGGTTTCTCTGCGGCTGGAATTTGGTTGCAGAGGTTTCCAAGAACTGGAATTTGGTTCTTGGTGGAAAGGTTAAAGTCAGGAACTGGAAATTGGTTCTGGTGTTAGAGTAGGTATAAGATTGTTGAGTCTGTAAAACATCTATTCTAGTGGAACCCAGCTAGAATTTGGCTGGAGACTGGACGTAGCCCTGGTATTGGGTGAACCAGTATAAAATTACCGGTGAAATCTTTCCTAACCTTTCTCTCTTTAAATTCAGTTGTTGCGCTTGTATTGTTTAATTGCTTTGTGATTCGTGAATTGATTAGTAAACTTAATTTTCGAATTAGATAATCTGTTTATTGCGAAAAACTTTCAAAAATCAATTCACCCCCCTCTTGATTTAAAACTACTTTTCTAACAATTGGCATCGAGCGAGGTGCTTGAAAGTTAATCAAGTTACTTCGATCCATGGCATTTTCTGAGGGAGCGTGCATTGATAGACCTCCACTGTTAAGTGGAACAGATTACCTATATTGGAAAATAAGGATGAAAATCTTCATTGAATCTGTTAGTATAAATGCTTGGAATGTTATTGAACAGGAAATTGATATTGCTAAAAGAATCCAAGATGATTGTATTGCCAAGAACATCATCTTATCCGCCCTTAACAAAAATGATCTTTTCAGGATTGCACATTGCCAAACAGCTGCACAAATGTGGAAGATTCTTGAAAAGACCTATGAAGAAGCACCAAAAATATGCTTGATGGTCAACTCAGAATCACCAAATACCAAGTGTAAGTTCTGAATCTATGAACTATAGCTCATTACAAGATGCTTTTCTTGAAATACATGCAGTAGCAAAGAAATTAGAAACTGAAAATAGAAAATTGAAAAGCATGAATAGGCTTTTAGAAAACAAGATCATTCTTCTTGAAAAGAAAATAACCGATGAAGAAACTAAGTTAGAATTAGAGAATGATACTGATTGCATGTGTAATATTAAAGATTGCAAAAATTGTCCCGAGTTACGTAAACAAGTATCATATCTAGTAAAAACCTCATCTAAATTGGCACAAGGAAAAAATAATCTTGAAAAGATACTTAATTCCCAAAAATTAGTTATTGAATGTGGTGGCATAGGTTATACACCATCTATTGGAAAGAAAACAAGAGCATTCAAAAATTACTTTGCATATAGTAAAACAGTTTCATCTCCATTTATTAAATGTTTTTACTCGTATGAAAAAGGGTCACTCGTTAAATACTGCAGAATTAAGAAATATGCAGTACCCAAAGGAAGAATGAAATGGGTTCCAAAGATTAATTCCTTTCAAATAACCTGATCAGGACCCAGTAATTATAAAGGGTACCAGAACAATTCTTAATTTGTTATGCAGGAACAAGTCTGGGAATCCCTTGAAGATCAGAGCTGCGAAATCAGGTTCTGAGTATTTAAACTAATTGTTTTAATTGATATATAACAATATTAATCGATTAAAATAACTTACGTAACATCTGTCCGTACCATTTTAATCGATTAAAATGTCGAAATAATCGATTGAACTGATCTCAGGATTTTGGTTTAAATGTTTTAATCGATTATAATAACTGTATATCAACTAAAAACACTTAGGTATCAAAATTAATCGATTCATTTACGTTTTAATCGATTTAAATTCTGGTGTCATTTTATTGATCACATTCTATACCAAACTAATCGATTCTTTTATAAACCAATCGATTAATTCACTGTAATTGTTTTCAAACCTAATAGGAAAAATGAAATTAATAGATAATTAGTTGATCAATCGATTAATTAGGTTCTGAAAACAAGATTTATAACATCTAATTAAAGTTTGATAGGCCAATTCGAATCAAAAACCCAATTTCTTTGATAAACAAAATCTGCATAATACTTTCACCCACCGTCCTGTAAATTGTGCCTCTGTAGCGATCAGATAATCATAAATAAGTCTCGAACATATCTGATTCAAGTTATCTCGTTATGGAACACCCAATTTTCTTTAAATGGCACATGCTCGAACAAATCCTTGAATTAGAAACTAAGACTAGTGGAATAAATGTGGGAAAGTTATTGTCGATTGAATTACCTGCAAACTTTACATGTGGGAAAGTTATCCATAGATGAAAAAGTTATTTTAACATAGTCATGATTCAAGCTGTAGACGTCTACATCTCTCTTAATACTTTACATGGAATGTTGCGTAATAATACATTGAAAATCAAAGGAATTATCAAAGAATAGACTGTAACTTTTCTTATAGACACTAGTTACAAACAGGTCAAGTCGTTAGGATCTGAAAACATAGTTTATCAAAGATTTTTCAAGTGATAGTTGCTTCGGTAATAAGTTGTTGATTACTAGGAAGTTCAATGAACAAATGTTTACATTAGATTTCTTGATATTACCTAGCAATATATTTGAAATAATCTTGAGCATGCATTGGTTCAAAACTCTTGGTGAAATTCATTGAAACTGTGCAAATTTAAGAATTAGCTTTAATCATCAATGTCACGAGGTGACACTCGTAAGGAAACCACTCGGGACAAGCAATTCAAGAATTGAATAACGTGGCACGAGAGAATGTGTGTACAGGGATAAATTTTAAACTGTTGATTTGTTCCTCAGTCGAAGGCAAATATAGTGAAAGCTCTGGATTACTGTCATCACTAGTTCTCGCTGTGTATGCATTACTAATCATTGCCCACTCTACCGAATAAGTTTTAGTTAACCACTTGTGCATATGATACCACTCGGAAACAACAAAGTTAAAGATGATTCATTCCTCAAAGATAATGATGACTGGTTCACTGAAAGTGAGAATAACACCCATCATACTACATTAATAAGAATGCAGTCATTCGCTTGGATGATGATGACTGCAAAGTTTGAAATAGGTTAGCTATTATGGAAGGAAATTCCGATCTCGGTACATCATTAACCTGTGATTCATGCAATTTATGGTATCGTGCATTCTGTGTGGGATCTGATAGTGAATGTACGTCCGTCGATACATGGTTCCGCCTCGATGTGTAGTAGAAATTCCATTGTGGTGTCAACCATGGACTGTAATGCAGTCAATAGTAACATGAACTGCTAAAAGATTTCTTTTCAGGAAAAGTTTCGTGTCTGCATGTCGATACTGAGAGAGACAGATTGTTGTTGTCTCAATAGTTGATAGAGCAAAATTGGTTCCAGCAAAAGTAAAGTCTATTATCTTTTGATATTGGTGGGGATCAAATGACTGAGTCACGTATTTTGGCATCTGACACAAATAATCATGGAAATAAGAACAAATTCATTTACACCAAACTGGAGGATTTGCAACAAAACCAAGGAAATTGGGATAATTAAATATTGGTGGATAAAAAGGGTCCCTTCTTACCTTTCCTTTATATCTTATCTCTTTTGATGCTAATTTCAATTTATGATCTGTAGTATCACTGGTTATTAAACGAAACAATATTTTTAGCCTTGATTTATATAATGTAGGTTGAAAGTTGAAACAGGAAAATCTAGATAGAATTTAAATAGATCCCCGAGAGCTTTAGCTAAATAAGATTTTATTCTGATTTTGATGGATCTATTAGTTAAGATTTAATCAATGTAGTTGTTAGTATTGTTAAACATCCTTCTAGATGATCAGTTTTACAAAATATGCATTAAACATTACTTCATTTTCAAAACTGATTGTTTTAATCAATACAACATCTTTTTAATCGATTAAATGAACTTATACAACATTTTTTTAATCGATTAAAAGTCGAAATAATCGATTAATTTCACTAAAGTTTCATGTTTTCAAATTCTTACATGTTTTAATCGATTAAACTCTTCTTTCAATCGATTTAAATCATTTATCAAAAACATTTTAATCGATTATGTTACTGTTTTTAATCGATTTTTATTCTGGAAAGAAAGATTAAAGGCTTTAGTTAATGGTCGTTCCTGTAACATGCTACTAAAGCGTGATTCCCTTATCTTTACACGTGTTAATTGTATTCATTACAAACGTGTTAATGAAGATAAGCTTGAATCAACTTTAATTGATCTGTTCATGAGTAAAATATTGATTTACTGGCTATTTTCAAAAACTTAAGCATATTTCAAACCTTTACATTTTATTATTTCTCTTCTGTTCCCTATTTTTGATGAAGTCAAAAGGGGAGAAATAGTTGCTTTACTTGAGGATAAATTTAGAAAAATAACTCTTACATTAAGAGAGCAACATTTTAGGGGAGAAATAAGTTTTAGGGGAGAAATAGAACATTAATACAATTTTATATTTCTCACTAAACTGTATTATCAAGTGACTTCTTTTTCGAGTTTGTTTTTTCAAAATGGTGTTTGTCTTCATCAAATAGGGGAGACTCGAAAGTGATCCTAGCAAAGATCTCATTGATTTGATGAAGTCAAAGATAGAGTCAAAGGTCAACTCTGCAGCAGTCAACAAGTCACTCAGATAATTGTGCTAGAAGATTTAGTGTGTCTAACAGAAGGCTAAGGTAAAACCATTTTACCTTTTCTGCTGCATAAAGTTTCTTCATTCATTTTGCAAAATGCCTCAAAAATAGTTTTAAACAAATAAAAAACAAAAGCATTTTGACAAAGAACTTTCTTAACAATGTTTTTAACTGATATAGTTTTAAAAGAAACAATTAAAATCACTTAGAATGCGTAAAGAAGTGTTTTTACAGTATTTTAATCGATACAAACTTCTTTTAATCGATTAAAACCCTTTATGACCGATTAGAATTCGAATATGACAGTCGAATGAAATATAATCGATCAGACTTTAAAAATGAGCGATCAGATTTATTTTAATCGATTAAAACACGTTTCAATCGATTAAAACCACTTTGAAGTCAGGATGATCGATCAGAATGAAATTATGACCGATCAGAGTTGGTTATGATCGATCAGAATTGAATTATGACCGATCAGACTTATTTCAATCGATTAAAACGAATTTCAATCGATTAAAATGACTTGAAAATTTTTGTACAGAGTTTCAATCGATTAAAACGCATTTCAATCGATTAAAATAACTTGGAAAATCTTTGTACTGAGTTTCAATCGATTAAAACGCGTTTCAACCGATTAAAACAACTTAGAAAAATTCTGTGCAGGTTTTTAATCGATTAAAACTTCTTTGTATCAGCTTAAAATAACTTGAAAAGTTTTATAAGAAAGTTTTAAAGTAAATCAATCGATTAAAACGCGAATCAATCGATTGAATCACTCTAGAAAATGTTTGTAAAATGTTTTAACTGATATAAACATGGTTGTATCAACTAAAAACAATTTTGTTAAAGAACAAGAACGCATTAATGGGTTGAAAGGACTTTTAACAGATTATAACGGCTATTTCAACAGATTAAAACAAACTTTCAACAGATTAATTAATGCAGCAGATTTGAAAATTCTCTTTAAAAACAGTTTTGCTTGAAACTTTTAAATAGAGATTGAATATCGGTTTTCATACAAACTAAGCAATCAATACAAGCAAGCTGTTAAGCATCTTTTTCCAAGAAAGAATTACAAGCTGTTTTGTGAAGTCCTTTTTGAAATCTTTCTTGAGGCATATTGCATTCTGTGAAGAAGAAACTTACTGTGGATTAGAGTAATCCGGTTTGAGCTTTCTAAGTCTCTTCTTTGTAAATTCTTTTTCATTACTTTGTATTGTGTTGTGCCTGGAATTTGGGTACAAGTTTTCTGCAGTTGGTAGGTGGTTGTAGAAGTTTCCAAGAACTGGAATTTGGTTCTTGGTGGAGAGGTTAAGTGCGAGAGCTGGAATTTGGTTCTTGTACTCGTTTGGTGCCTGGAATTTGGGCACTTGGTTTCTCTGCAATCGGAATTTGGTTGTAGAGGTTATCAAGAGCTGGAATTTGGTTCTTGGTGGAGAGGTTAAGTGCGGAACTGGAATTTGGTTCTTGTACTCGTGTGGTGCCTGGAATTTGGGTACTTGGTTTCTCTGCGACTGGAATTTGGTTGCGAGAGGTTTCCAAGAACTGGAATTTGGTTCTTGGTGGAAAGGTTAAAGTCGAGAACTGGAAATTGGTTACGGTGTTAGAGTAGGTGTAAGATTGTTGAGTCTGTAAAACATCTATTCTAGTGGAACCCAGCTAGAATTTGGCTGGAGACTGGACGTAGCCCTGGTATTGGGTGAACCAGTATAAAATTACCGGTGAAATCTTTCCTAACCTTTCTCTCTTTAAATTCAGTTGTTGCGCTTGTATTGTTTAATTGCTTTGTGATTCGTGAATTGATTAGTAAACTTAATTTTCGAATTAGATAATCTGTTTATTGCGAAAAACTTTCAAAAATCAATTCACCCCCCCTCTTGATTTAAAACTACTTTTCTAACATTCTTCACCTGCAGTTGCTGAGAATATACATGCCCATACAGACAATATTGCACCTACAACCACTTCTGCCCTGTCCCCAGTCGATGCACCCAACCGTAGTCCATCACCTGTCATTGCATCAACACCTTCCCCAAGAGCTACATTGCCTTCAGTGTCATCAGTACCATCACCACTACCTTTAGTCTCACCTACATTACCCTCTAGGTCTCAAGCACTATCACCATTATCAGTGCCTTCTAGAGTCCATCATACACTAGTTGGGGAAGACCAAGAAGTGCATATTTAGGAAGGTGAGGCACAATCAGACATTAAGGAGGATCATCCACTTGGCACTAATCTTCCTAGCATATCACCTTATGGTCTAGGGTAAGAATTAAGTTACAATTATATCATTCCCATTATTTGTAAGTATTAGGAAATTGTGATAATTATTTAATTTAATTTTTTGGCGAAGGTTCCATCCATGTTGGGTTGCATCACAAGCTATAACAATGACTATTAAGCAACAATATTCTAAGCCATGACTGACATGGGGTTCAATGACTGATGTTGAAAAAGAGACATTCTTTCAACGGTTTAAAGTAAGTTTTCTTATATTTAGGCTGATGAATTATTTTTATTACTAACATTCATTGACACAATTATTATTATTTGTTTGTTTGTGTAAATCATTTGCAAAGAGAAAGGTCACCTGGAGACCTAAAGATGAGGAAAAGATTCGAAAGAATTTTCATTCAAAGGCCTCACATAGGCTATCTGAAATGTTCAAAGATGCTAGAAGGGCAGGAAAGAAGCCCTATTGGATATTTGATGATGTGTGGAATGCTTTGTTGAACAAGTGGAACTCAACTGATTATCGTGCAAAGTGTGCACAAGCTCAAAAGAATCGAGCTTTTGAGACGGGTGGTATTTTACACACAGGTGGTTCTATTAGTATGCACGAACACGCCATTCGTATGGTAAATATGCAATTATAACAAAAGTTTTTTTCTTTCATTTCTTCATGATATGTTATTAATTATTTTTTTTGCAGAAAAAGGAGTTGGGTCGTCCTGCACATATTGATGAGATGTTCAAACAGACTCATATATGAAAGGTTAATGGTGAATTTGTTGATGAAAGTTCTAGAAAAACTCATATGAGTTGTGAACTTATTTAATATTACTCTATTACTCTCTTATATGTTATGATGGATATGTGTTGTATATAATGCATAATTTTTATTTGTATGTTAATATGAAAAATTTCAGAGAAGATACTCTCAGGCTAGATCTGAGACAACATCCTGTGCTGCTAAAATCGAGTCATCTTCATTAGATCCTATGGAGGAGGAGAGAATAAGGACTGAAAGTTGGGTTCTTGCTGTAGGTGGCAACAAAAAAGGTCGGATCTACGGTGTTGAAGAACTTGCCCCATAATTTTAGGCTTGGAGATACCCTCTCATATTCAGGATCTAATGATTCTCGTGAGATTACGCAATTAAAGGAACAAGTGCTTAGTAATAGGGAGAATATTAAAAGATTGAGCCGCCAATTACAAACACTTGTCAGTGTTGTCCTTCCTTTACTTCCACCTGATGCCCGACAAGCATTTCAACAACAACCTTCCTAACAAGGATCACAACAACAAGAGCAACAATAATCACAGGAGCAACAACAACAACAACAACAGTCACAACATCAATAACAATCAGGTTCCGCAGAGCAGCCTCAAAATGAACAAGGACATTACTCAAATTATTAAGACACTCAAACAATATTGTCGTAATATTTATTACAGTACTTCTTTAGATTTATATGTTCTTAGATATTTGAATGACTATTTGATGCATGCTAATATTAGGATTTGTGTTTGATATCTGAATATGCACTTGGTGCATATCAATATTATGGAATATTGTTGTTAAATTTGATATCTAAATATTTTGTGTGTAATATGTATGTAACAGGTAAAATTTAGTTAAATTAGTGGTGGTGAGGTGAACTTTTTTAAATTTACCTAATAATTTATCTATGGATTCTAGTTCGTAGGTAAATTTGACTTACGGATTGTAATCCATGGATAATTATCGACGGACACAGTCCATAGGTAATTACCCACGGATTACAATCCATAGGAAATTACTCACGGATTACAATCCGTAGGTAATTACCCATGGACACAATCCGTAAGTAATTACCCACAGACGACATTACCTACGAATAGTAATTTCGTACGTAAATTACCTACGACCATATTACCTACAGATTTTTGTCATTACCTATGGATTTTTGTCGTAGATAATACTGTTTTTTTTTATAGTGAGAGAAACTTATGGGTCTGGATTTCAGTATTGAATATAAAAAGGTAAAGACAATGTGGTGGTTAATGCACTATCAAGATAATAACAAGGAGGTACTTTGGCTGCAATCTTTCATGTTACATCTTAGTTGCTAATAGAGGTCAAATATTCATGGAAAACAGATCCAAAACTACATAAGATAGTAGATAAAGTAAGGTTGCATCAAGGTTTATACAAACACTATCGGAGGGAACAATTCTAAGAAAAAAAAGGCAAAATAGTAATTGAGACATATAAGAACATAAAAAGAATAATACTACATCATTTTCATAACATTGTGATGGATGGATAATCAAGAGATGACCTAACTTACAAAAGAATTAAATATCAGTTTTATTGAAAAGGGTTCAAAAAGAAGTCAAACAATGAGTACAAGAATGTATCACTTATCAAAAAAATAAGTCTTTATTATAAATGTTGGTTGGGTTACTTCAACCACTTTCTATTTCAGATAGATCTTGGAAATCCATTTCAATTGATTTTATTGTTGGTATTCCTAAGTCTAACAATATGGTGATTGTATTTGTAGTTTGTGACAAATTCACAAAATATGCTCATTTCACACCATTAGCTCATTTTTTTGGAGTAGTTAAAGTGGGACAAGTATTTTTAAATATTATTATTAAATTACATGGTTGGCCATCTAAGATAATTTCTGACAGGGATAGCATTTTCATGAATGTATTTTGGACTAAGTTGATGAAGCAACATGAGGTTAAGTTGTTAAGGTCTACTACTTTTAACCCTCAAATAGATGGACAACTTGAAACCCTAAATAAAGCTTAAGAGGAATATTTAAGATGTGTAACTGACGACCTCCCAAAGAAATGGATATAGCATATTTCTTCAATAGAATTATGGTGCAACAATAAATTCCACACAACAACTAAGATGACACCATTTAAAACATTGTACATTTATCCTCCATCAATGCTAAATGTTACAATATAGAAAGATTCGTTAGTTGAAGCAATTGCCTATGATGTGAGAACAAGAGAGCAGATTTCCAAACTGTTGCAAGACAATTTACACAGGATCCAAGAGAGGATGAAAAGATATGTTGATATCAAGTGGGTAGATAAGGAGTTTCAATGTGGAGACCTAGTCTATTTGATGATCCAACCTTATAAACAATTGAGTTTGGCAAATACATCATTCCAGTGGCAAATAAATAGAAGTTAGTGGTTAATTAGGGAAAAACATAGTTGTACTGGAATTAAGGGTTATAAATAAACACTCGTTGTAAATTCTGGAAGTCAATCAATAAAATTTTAGAGTTGTTCCTCTATTGCTCTTGAGAGCTAAGGGTGATTGTAATGACAATTGGGTCTTCTATTCTCTATTGTTACATCCAATCCGTGCTAACGCGAGCCCCAATCGCAATGTACCCCTAGTGTCGCGCTTCAGTCGACCCACACGCCACTCTTCACTGGCCGTGACTATGGGGTATGTTTCCTATTTTTTTTCTTTCCTTTATTTTTTATGTATTGAGATGTCTGAAGTTTGTTTTGATCGTGTTTGGTGTTGCTGGAGCTATCTGTGTTTACTTTCAAACTATTAGGATTGTTCTGTTTGTGTTTGAGTCTGCTACAGGTTTTAACATCGAATTAAGTTTTGATGTTTGTAACTTTTCGATCTGTGTTTAGACTATATGTCATATTACTGTTGTTATGCTACTAGATTTTTGTTCAAATTTTGGTTTCATAGTATTGATGATTTTAGTCTGTTATTGACAATGAGATGTGCTTGATTGTACTTGTTTCTGGTTGGGGATTTAGTTATTTCAGTTGTCATTTTGTCCCTGGTTGTAAATATTTAAACTTTTATTCTGACTGTTATATTGTTAGATGTTGTTTTGTTTGGTCTGGGATGCCTTTGATTTTAGAGTATGAGAGTCTTTGGTTTTTTTACTTTTTCATACTTGATCGCGACTTTTAGCTTTTGTTCATTTTAGTGGCTTCTAGTATTTTATTGTCCGTTTTAGTGATTTCTAACCTTATTTCCTATTTGATTTTAGTTTTTTTTTTCTTCTATAAATAACTATGTAATCTTAATTTTCCATTTTAAATGGAGATATGTAGAGTAAAGCCATTGCCATACCTAAAAAATAAATTTCAAAAATATTTATTTTTATGATATATAAATATTTTTAAAAAATAATATTTATTTTACACATTTAGTAACTATTTTAGAATGGATATTATATAGGATTAATATTTTCTTACTCCTAATCAACTCCATAACATAAAACCTTGATTATAATTTTGAAAATTTTATTTTATAATTTTCTTTAATAAACTATAATAATAAGTCTATTTTTAAAATTTAAAATTTTCTTGGACCCTTATTTCACTAGAATTTAGGTTGGATAAAGATTAATTGACAACCTATTTTTCTTTTTTCTTTTTTACATATATTCATCCAACAACTATATTTAATAATATAATAGTAATTTTAATTTTTTTTTATTTTTATAAAAGCTTATAATGATTATTATAATATTAAACTGGATTATATCAGCTTCATTTTAGGTTTGTTGAATTTCTAAATTCTCCTTGTTTCTCCAAGCTATTTTTTTTTCTTGGTTCTAAGAATTCGATTTCAAACTTCTTGGGATTGTTCTTTACTAAACCAAAATGTTTCTTAGCCAATTCATTTATAACACGAGCCTGCAAAATGAAGAGTTAATAAATCGTTTCCTTAAGATACGCTACAGATTTTATAACAAAGCTTGGAGCCAAACGTTTACTAGTTTTATATTCCATACCTGCCTAAAATATATGGTACCAGGAGAATTAAAACGCATTGCAATGTCAAATATTGTTATCATTGAACAATTTACGAATAAAAAACTTATTGTATATATAAATTTATTAAATGTTTTACTTATAACAAAGTTAATAATTATGAATGTGTGAAAACTGATTTGCTTGGTTCAATATATGATAAAATAAGTAATGTGTCAACAAGTAGGAATGATTATAGGTTCCATCTTTTATAAAATTTTCGGAGGACATTTATTTATAAAAAAATAAAAATATTAAGAATAATATGTTTAAGAAATGTAATATTATAGCTTAAAACAAATGTTTCTTGAGTTTGCACCAAGTTCAAATTAAATAAAGGTTTTTAGAATAGTAAATTGAATCAAGACTTTTATAATAATTTATTTAATTAAAAATAATAATTCAAAATTGTTTTTAAAACCATTTTTTAAGATTTTTTAAATAAATTATGATAGGTTACTTTTTTTATTTGATTTTTATGTAAAACCAATAATTACCATTGAGAAATTTATGGTTTAAAACCTGGTTAATTTCTCTATTTATAAATATAATTTCAATTATATTATTCCCTATTATTATTATTATTATTATTATTATTATTATTATTATTATTATTATTTAGGTGAAACAATTGCAAAGAGGGAGAATCAGGTTGATTAGAAACAATTTCTATTATAATTTGTTGTCCCCAGCATATTAACATTTATAAAAAAAAAAAAACAAAAAAAAAAAAATATATATATATATATATATATATTAATAAAAACCCTAATTCTTCTCCCCCAGGTGAACCAGAGTACGAAGACGAACGATGGGAGGGGAAGGGAGAGGAGCGATGAAGAAGAAGAAGAATACGAAATCTGGGGGTTTTGAGTCGCTTGGTCTGAGTCCGAACGTGTTCAGGGGAATCAAGCGCAAAGGGTACAAAGTCCCCACTCCCATTCAGCGCAAGACTATGCCCCTCATCCTCTCTGGCTCCGACGTCGTGGCCATGGCTCGCACTGGCTCTGGTAAAACGGCGGCGTTTCTCGTCCCCATGATTCACCGCCTCAACCAGCACGTCCCTCAGTCTGGAGTCAGAGCGCTAATTCTGTCCCCAACTCGGGACTTAGCCCTTCAGACTCTCAAGTTCACCAAAGAGCTTGGCCACTTCACAGGTTCGCTTCTCAAAGTTGCTTTGGTTGATTTTGATTTTGATTTCGTTTGATTTGATTCCGTATTTCCTTCTGCCAGACCTTCGTGTTAGTTTGTTGGTTGGCGGAGATAGTATGGAGAGTCAGTTTGAGGAGTTGGCTCAGAGTCCTGACATTATAATTGCCACTCCTGGTAGGCTCATGCACCATCTGTCCGAGGTTGAGGACATGACCTTACGCAGTGTGGAGTACGTTGTTTTCGACGAGGCCGATTGTTTGTTTGGCATGGGTTTTGCGGAGCAGTTGCATAAAATTCTTGCTCAGCTCGGAGAGAATCGGCAGACCTTGCTTTTCAGTGCCACATTGCCCAGTGCGCTTGCTGAATTTGCGAAGGCTGGTTTGAGGGATCCTCAGCTTGTCCGCCTCGACTTGGAAACTAAAATCAGCCCCGACTTGAAGCTCGCCTTCTTCACCTTGAGGCAGGAGGAGAAGTACGCCGCCTTGCTCTACTTGATTAGGGACCATATTGGTTCTGATGAGCAGACTTTGATTTTTGTTTCCACCAAACATCATGTGGAGTTTCTCAATGTTTTGTTTCGTGAAGAGGGTATTGAACCGTCTGTGTGTTATGGAGACATGGATCAAGATGCTCGCAAAATCCATGTATCTAGGTTTAGGGCTAGAAAGACCATGTTGTTGATTGTGACCGACATTGCTGCTCGGGGCATTGATATTCCATTGCTTGATAATGTTATCAATTGGGACTTCCCCCCAAAGCCTAAAATATTTGTCCATCGGGTTGGAAGGGCTGCAAGGGCTGGTCGAACTGGTACTGCATATTCTTTTGTGACTCCTGAGGATATGGCCTACCTATTGGATCTTCATTTGTTTCTTTCAAAACCAATCAAACCTGCTCCAACTGAAGAAGAGTTCTTGAAGGATATGGATGGAGTAATGTCTAGATGTGACCAGGCAATGACAAATAGAGAAACCATTTATGGTCGTTTCCCACAAAAAGTCATTGACCTTGTTTCAGACAGAGTTAGGGAAATTATTGATACTTCTGCAGAATTGGAATTGTTGAAGAGAACCTGTAAAAATGCTTTTCGTTTATATTCAAAAACAAAGCCCTTACCTGCAAAGGAGTCCATCAGAAGAGTAAAGGATTTGCCTCGTGAAGGGCTGCATCCAATGTTCATGAAGGTCTTGGAAACTGGGGAGTTAACAGCTCTTGCATTTTCTGAGCACTTAAAAAAGTTTAGGTGAGTGCAAGATTATGTTATGCAGTTATCCTTTCTACTTGCATTCTTTCTCTAAATTTTATAGTTGCATTGCTTTCATAATTCAATGTCAGGCCAAAGCAAACCGTTTTAGAAGCTGAGGGGGAAGCAGCTAAATCAAAGCATCAACAGGTGGATTTCTACTTTATATACATTATCCATATTGTGTCCAATTTAGAATTCCATATTCTGGTGTAATTTCATAATTTCACTGTTTGGTTTGGTATCTAGAGTAACATTAAAAATCCATGCTTCTCTTATACAACTTAACATTTTTCATTTCAATATATTTGCATACCTGAAATTTGGTAACTTTTACATAAAATAGTTAAAATTGTGCACTATGTAAGACTCGCATTATACCTGTCCATAAACATTTATTGAAGATGCTTTTCACTCTTTGCTTTGTTTACAGCTCATATATTTTATTATGTGCTGTTTTGCAATGTCATAGTCATTAATTCAGCATTTATCTTTTATGTGAACTTCCCAATCCCCTATCACATTCTTAT
This sequence comes from Sphenostylis stenocarpa, assembly GCA_963425845.1. NCBI lineage: Eukaryota > Viridiplantae > Streptophyta > Magnoliopsida > Fabales > Fabaceae > Sphenostylis > Sphenostylis stenocarpa. Next base: position 36,390,308 of record OY731401.1, read on the forward strand.
TGTTTGACTTTCTAAGCCAATTTCCAACCACTTTCTTATTTTTTAGTGTGGGTATGTTGTATTCATCAATAGTTTTGTGTCATTTATATAGATTGAATGTCATTGTCAGTGTTTCATTCATGTTCTGTGATATATCATATCAGAGTTTATGCTGCATGCGACTCAATATACCCCCTTGAAATGTCTGTTGTGATGTGCATATGTTGTTGTCTTTCTACTTTTCCTATTCATTGAAAGTGATAATAATTGTAGGGCCCTTCTGGGCAATGGGTCGATGTGATGAAAAGGAAAAGAGCCATTCATGAGAATATTATAAATTTGGTTCATGAACAGCAGCAGTCTAAGAGTAATAAGGAAAAGGTATGTGATTACTGCTGAAATTTGGGTTTGTACAATTCAATCTCCTTTTTGTGAAATGACCTGCCATATTCTGCTGACTAATCTAGTTGTTAATTATATTTTGAATTTCCTTTTGGCTTATTCATCTCTTGAGGATATCTATATGTATGTTCCTTGCAGGAGGAAATTGAATCAGAAATCAGTCCTTCCATGGAGAAAGGAAGAAAAGGTTTTATTTCATTTATATTGTCATTTAACATTCTTTAAGTTTGATCATTGTATTTTTTTAGTTTGTAAAGGGAATGAACTTCATCACGATCTAATTTCTTTCCCTGCTTTATCCAGCAAGTTCCTTTCTTGTGTCATTGTAAGAATATGAAGATTAAAATTGATAGAAAATTTCAAGGTTTACTTTTACTTGGGTATGGTTAATTAGGATTTGAGTGAATGAAGACTAGAAGAATTAAGTTAGACAAAATATGATGATTAGTTTTTTATTCTGTTTACTTTATTTTTAGCAACACGTGGTTCTAAGAGAAAGCCCGAAAGTTTCAAGGATGAGGATCACTATATAAGTTCAATACCAAAAAATCAAGTAAGTTATTAGCTGAATTACTATTCTTTATATTTATCTGAATTACATAGTTAATAATATAGATATAAACTATATTTGTGGTGGTTATGTTTCTGAGATAAAAAGTGTTGATACTATATAATCTTGCTATCATTCTCAGCATATGGAGGCTGGCCTTCAAGTGAAAGCCAATGAAGACTTTGCTTCAAATAGGTATTATTTGCTTCTTCTTTTTTTTTTTTTTTTTTTCTTTTTGGGGGGTGGGGTATGATTTTATTGTGAAACATTATTTCATGGTGGCCCATATTCTAAAACATTAGTTCCGAAGCCCAGTTATAAAAAGTTTTGGCTGATTGTGTTTTGTGCTTTGGTGTTTAATTTGTTTGCTTGTATATTATGTTGTGACTATCAGCATGTATATGATTCAGTCTTACTTATACAATCCCATCCTTTCTAAGGTTTTTAGTTTTTGCTTGTTTGATTTTGGTACTTATGATACTCAATAATTTTAGATTGGAATCAGCTGTCCTTGATCTAGTAGCAGATGATGGTACTGGCATTCAGAAACAAAGATCTATGTATCACTGGGATAAGGTAATATTAAAGTGTGGTTGATTTATGGTGAAGACGGTTATTTTTAAAATTTTATTTGAGCATTTTGAAAAACTGTCATTTCTCATATGAACCTTTTGTTGTCAGAGAAGTAAAAAGTACATCAAGTTAAACAATGGTGACCGTGTTGCTGCAAACGGAAAGGTACCATGCGTATAACCCCTTCGTTTATATTGATACTTACTATGCAAGATGAGACTCTTTTATTCACCTACCTGTAAGAATTAGGCATAATATATATATATTTTCCATTTGAATATAGATAAAGACAGAGAGTGGTGCCAAAACGAAGGCCACCAAGACTGGTATATATAAGAAGTGGAAAGAACGCTCTCACGGTAAGATATCACTTAAAGGGACAAATGAAGGTGATCCTCAGGAATCAACAAGTTTGGCAGGTACCTAACATAGTTTGCTTCTTCTTTTGATTTTTATGTTTGATGATGAACAGTTATACTGGTAACTACTATTTATCATCCAAGAAATAAATACTGTTGGGTACTGCATGAGTTCTCTCATATTATTCCAGCATTAAGAATTATCTTGGTATTTGGGTGCAAAATGCCCCTACATTCGTTTTGGGTTCTTGAGCAGTTGGTAATTATAGAAGTTTACTAGACTCAATGAAATTGAATAAACTTGTATACTAATCAAATCATTGTTTATATTATATATTGTTTTGCTATTCAATCAGAATAAGGATCATGCTGAGTAAGCATCTAATTGGTCTTGCAATACTACAAAGAAGTCTCGAGTCGTGATGAGATTACATTGAAAATAATTTTCATAGCCAATAAATTGATTTTACTTTATTGTTTTATTATATCTTAGTCAAACTTGACAACCATTCCTTCTTATATAGAGTTTGAAATGCATGATCTAGGGGCTGCAGTATTCATCGATCTTGATTGTGTTTTTATTTTTTCTTCTTTCAACTAATCTGGTTCATCAAAATCCTGAATCTCAATTTTTGAAACTGTCACATTTCTGTCATGTTTCTTAACTTTCCACTGTTTGTTGGTAACGTCAAAGATGTATGGTTATATGATATCTTTGTTTGGTATAAAAGGTAAGTATTGAAACTCTATTAATTCATGTTATACAGGATCTTACCAAAGAGGTCGTAGGAATTTTAAAGGAAGCAAGAAGCAGCATTCAATGCCCAATGCTCATGTGCGTTCAGAAATCAAAGATATGGATCAAATTCGAAAGGAAAGGCAGAAAAAGGCCAACAGGAGTTCTTATATCAAGAGCAAGTCCACGAAGGGCAAAAAGTTTGGTAAAAATGGTAAAAGAAGAAAAGGCAAATAGATTGGTTGAAGCCCTAGTCATTTAATTAGTTAAAGAAAAAAGGCCTGCCATTGAAATTCTTGTGGAATCGTTTCACGTTAAAGGAATTTTATATTTTGGAGGGGTAGGGGGCGTGAAAACCCAACTGACAGGAAAAGTGATTTCTTGTGTTTTTTATTGGTTCCCCAACAAATTTTGTATGTTCAAATTCCAAGTTATGATTCTTACACTTATGTATGTTAATGGATCACGCCTGTTCACTTCCTTTTGAAGTCTCCTTCTGTGCTTTTGGTGTTTTTTGTATTTCTGATGCAGTTTTGTTTGGCTATTATCAAGTTAAGTTGTTTTGAGCTAATTCAATGTTTGTGATTATCTTATTTCAATTTACATTGACGAAGATAAATATGCATCCTTTTGTCATACTAAAGGGAATTCATGAAACTAAAGATAAATAAGCATCCTTTAGCCAAACCTTATTAATCACAAACATTGATGCAATTTAGTTTTCTGATTAATAAGATTAACAATGTATCTGCTTAAAGTTGGTATTACGCTATTTCAAACTTACTTTGGTGCTTATTTCACATGAAGCGAACTCCTGTTACACGTTTCAAATGACTTAGGTTTTCGTTCGTAAACTAATCAGACGAAGAATTTGAAGGTATTATATGTTCATTTCTGAGAATGATAAATGGTAATTATTTAAAAGTGTTTCTTGTTTAATTCTAATAGATAAAATTCCTTTCTGTATATAAATTAAGTTTTGAATATAATTTTGACAAAGCAACAATTCGAACTTTGTCATTATTTGAACTTTCAAACTGATATATCTTTAGTATTTTTAAACACTCTTTGCAGTTAAGAAATCAAACGGAGTAGCAATCCTCGACATTTGATTTGTTTAAGGAATTTTATTCATGAACACATCCAGAAGGGAAAAATAAAATAAATTATTTCATATGTAATAATTTTTTAACTTGTTAGATCTTCATCAAATCCATAAAAAGTATAACATCAATAATTAAATATAAATAAAATACATATATTTATAAATTTCTTAATTTTTTGAAAAAATAAATCATCGGTTATAATAATAAATAAATAAATAAAAGAACGAAGTGCATAATTGTAAAAGTGAAAGATACGAATAAAGTAGATTTGAGATAGGAAGAACGAAAAGACGTAAAAAGTTGGTGAGCGTGTGGCGAATAGATGGAGGACACGTGTGATTGATGGGCTATAAATGGTGGGAGTGGGAGGTTGGCGCTATTTGGCACTCACGAGACATCTTCCTTGGCAGCTGCAGAGAAGAGAAGAGGAGTCCATCCGTCAATTTCTTTCTTTCTCGTGCTTCGACTGCCAACTCATTCGGGTACTCTCTTTTTCGCTCTCCTCAAATTCATACTACATTAATCTCCACATAAACCATTCTTTCAACGGATAGGTTCATGTTGTGGATTCAAATTTGCCGTCAAAGGCCTAAACAAAAATGCTTTAAATGAATCTATTTTTATAGCTTTCATTCTTGTGTTTTAAGGCAGGTGCGGCAGGGGAGGTAAATTAGGGTTTATGATTTTGTTTTGTGCCTGTGACCTGTGTTCGATTTCAGCCTCGTGGAAAACTTGTCGGATCAATAATGTATCACGAGCGTGATTAATCTCCGATGAAGTGGAATGGGAGAAACTTAAGATAGCAAAGGAAAAAAAAAAAAACGATGCTTGAAATTATTTTAGTTTAATTACTTTCCTTCTTACTTGTACTGTGGCTGGAGAGGTAAATTAGGGTTTTTTGTTGTTTTGTGCGTGTGCGTGTGAATATAGGCATTGTGTGGTTGGTTGGGGGCGGGGGATAGTGTGCGCAGAACTAAACGTCTAAACCCAATTTGTAATTTGCTGCGTAGCTTATGGCTTCTGTGGATCTGTGCAAAGACTCAATGAAAGATGCTATTACTCCAAATCTGAAAGCTGACACCGATTGTGCGGTTCCTATAACTCCCGAGGCTCTCACCGAGAATGGGGATTTCCAATCCCAATCCCCTCTCACACTCTCAGTGGTCAGGAAACAACTCAAACGTGCGGGCATTCATTGCGATTCTGACCGCCGTGGTGGCTGTGTTGACAATAATAATGACAATGACAATGGTAGTATTGGTAGCCCTCGAACTCCTAAGGATGGTGTTTTTGACCCCTTTGCACCTGGTCCTGATAGCATGGCGCGGGCACCCAACAGTAACAAGTATCTTGACGACTTGAGGAACACCGTCGCCCGCAGACTTGATTTTCATCCATCCTTTGATGATGCTCGGGCAGATACTGATACTCTTTCAGACGAGGACATGGTTGAGTCAGTGTATGAGAGTCTTTTGCAAGTTATTGTTTCCAAGCAGGCTGAGGGGGTTCTCGCTCAACTGTCAGACGATTGTGAAACACCTCCTTCTGCGCCCTGTATCATTGGAATTGCTGATACATGTCCTGGTGCACCTATGAAACCAGCGGCTCCTCCTAGGAACATTGATCTGAGGTTATGCAAGAAGCTTGAATTCTGACTCAAACTCAACCCACCCTGTTTTATATCTCGATGTAAACAACATTCATTCGCAACTGCATTTTGTGCTGTTAATTTGACGCTGTATCTCTCTAATTTGTAACATAACTTTGTTCAGGGAAAATGTTTCTTAAACAGGGTACAGTTGCATCTGACCGAGCTGAGACATACAGCAGCTACATTGTATAGTAAACTATTGACGTTAGTTTGTTTGACAATGAATTATTCTCCAGTTTTAATTTCTTTATGAAGTTGGTCTGCTTCAATTTTATTGCAATTATGTTGTGTAACTGATGCTATTAAACCAATTTAATATCATATATTGATAATATTGGTGATTGCTATGGTTCAAGCTTGAATGATACCTTACGTCGGTGAAATAATGTTCTTCTCAACCAATGGAGTTTTTTCAGATATTTGCTTTTTATCAGTGATTAGTGACTACTGATGTAAATTTGAAATCCTTAATAACGTTGAAATTTCACCGAATACCTGGACTGATGCTTGACTCGTCGTTTCTTCCTTCATCTTGTTTGGAAAGAAATTTAGTCTTAGCTGATCGAAAAGCTGGCATGGGGAGATCAATTTTGTTTCTGCGCAACTATTTTCCTTTCTCAATTCTTAATACATTGGTATTACATGATCGATGTAGAGTGTTGTGATCTCCGTTCCATATAGTTGGGATGTTATTATTATTTTTTTCAAATATGGGGAAAATTATTTACAACTGAATACTGAGAGTTCTATCGCAGCAAACCTTAAAAAGGGATATACACTACAGACTTCAAAAAGAAAACCCAGGTCTATATAACTAATGGCGAAGATAAGTAAATCATGAGCCTGTATAAAGTGTTAAAAAGTTCTTCAGTAAGTGTAAACATGCAAACCTTGTGCGAGTTAAGGAATGATGAAAGAAAAAAAATAAACAAATAAATAAAAATGAAGTAGAAGAATCCTGATTCAAAATGAAAAAAATTCAAACAGCGAAACCTACTTTTTCATGTAGAACTTCAAAATGAAAAAAATTCAACCAGCGGCACCTACTTCTTTACGTAGAACTCCTGGTTGAAGTGTTACTCAATATCAGTATCTTTTGTTTCATAATAAAGAGTATAATAAGTCAATTTAGTCTGTTTGTGATAACTAAATTCCTTCCTACAACTCATAAATTAAAAATTCTTGAAATAATAAAATTTACTCAATATGATTTAGGAGTTAATAAAATCTTTTACAATAATCAACTAATATTTATCATTAATTATATTTAAAGAGTATGTGGTCTGATTGAAAAGATTGCTTCTATTCAAGAACCATGCACATCCGTTGTTTTCTTTAGTAATCTACTAATTCTACTCACGTTTCTTTTTCTTTGAAAAGATTGTTTGCACCCAACAAGTCTCCAAAGTGCATATATAATCCTCTACTAATTTTGTGCACTATTGTATCATGTTAGGAGTAGAATGCAACAAGACATTAGCTTTTAACATGAGAGGATGCTGAGACATGTAATAAAATATTAATTCAGTTCCAACCTTATCATATAGTAGTTGCGGAGAGGATTCAGGGTGCTGCACCCACGCAGGGTCCTGTTTATCTATTAAGGCTGACATACCATGGTCTTCACAAAATGAAATTTTAGGTGCTACCATAAATATTAATGGGGGTATTCAAACTTGTCATTTACTTTACGTTGTACCAACTGCGGGGAAAGTCTTCTTGGTATAGTAAGCTTGAGCACAACCTCATATTCCGATGCTTCAGCCCATCTTTTCTTAAACCGCAAATGCTTTGACCTTATTCGGCAGACCCAATCAGTTGCAAAAGTTTTCTTGGTATACAAAGCATAGGATTTTAACCAGAGTAATCAAACTCTTTTCTCAAACCCAATCTGTTGCAACAAGTTCCAATTAACAACGACTCAAGTGGAACTCACTCAAGCTATCACAAGCTTTAGAGACTGAAAAATAGAAGAAGGTGAATGAATGATTCAGCTTATACCAGCGTAATTAGTTGTAGTATTCAGTATTATTGAAGGACAACGATAAAGCTGGTAACATTTGTTCAGATGGACCAAAGCATGAGAATGGCTCAATTCATTAGGGGAGAAATAGAAGAAATAAAAATTCCATAAGCATGGAACTAGAATGTTTCTTTCTGCACTAGGTGCAAATTTCCAATACTTACGTAATACCTACTTCCTTGGACATGCCTTTGACAGTACAGTTTGTTCTCAATTTTTTTGTTTTATAAAATTAAATCGAAAGAAAGAATTATCACACTTGTCAAGTTTTATAACAACTTCAGGGTAGGAATACATACAATAAGAGGACTGAAACTTTCCTGCACTGGAACTCAAATCTCTTTGCTCCTGGAAAATAAATATCAACAGATATGTATAATGCATTGAATAGTAAAAACACATTAAATATGTTCTTAGGGTACTCCCAACACCTTAATAAGACTAAATATGGAAGGAAATAAACTGTAATTACATAATGATTAAAACTAAAAATAGCATAAAAATACGTAGGTTAATTTGAAGGTGAGCATTATGATGAAGTGACGAAAATGGGAAAATTAATATCGAATAAATTCCCAGAAAACTCTAGAGAGGGAAAGGAGAGAGTAGGATCAAATCACAATTACGATTAAAACAAAGTGAAATATGAACAAATTAATTGAACATTAAACAATAAGTATAGTTTCACTCGTAAACTAAAAACTATTAATCAAAGTTTTGTCTTGTATTGGCACTCTTGGTTCCCAATTGTTCTATTAGAAAGATTAATTGCAACATCACAAGATGTGGAGGTAACCACATGGACTTTGATAAAACCTAAGATGCTGACTTTGCCAGAAATCCTCACGAAAGTGTTTAGGGGCAATGTGCCAGATGTGACATCAGAGAAAAGCTGGGAATTGGAGAGCAATCGGTCAGCCATAATGGTGAGGGTGAGGTTGAATCCTTTGGTCTCACCAGATGAAATCTCTCCAGCAGGGACAGGGACTTCACCTATCAACTGCCCTCTGTAATTGAGGTGAGCAGTGCTGTCAGAATACTTGAATCCAACCTTGTTCGGGTTCTTCACTGAGACATCTGTGCCAAGAGTCACATTCAAATCTACCCTTAGCTTTGCTATATCCAAACTCATGTGAAAATCTTCTAGCTTCGTCGAGTCCACAGTGATAACAGGATGCTTGGCTTTGAACACAGTCAAAGCTAGTATCACAATTAGCAGTACTATTGCAATCACAACACCTGTCACCGTAAGGCACACTTTTCTCCCTTTACCAGATCCTACCTTCATTCTGCTCTTTCCTTCTTTTTGTCAAGCAAATGCGTAGTTTTAGTTAAAAACATAGACAATGATTCATGCATGCCTATCGTTGATATCTTACCAACTACCAAGTATCTTTGGGGCATCAACTTTTTAATTTTGTTTCTTATATGAGTGTGTAATGGGTTTTTGGAGGGAAATATAACATAACTTGCAGGGTTGTCCTCTCCGGTGATATGCCCAATTATTATTATATCAGAAAAAAGGTGCCCCAGTTTAGTTTCTTGGTTTTTCAAATTTTATTTCCTTCGCATACATTTTTTCTAACAAAAGCAAAAAGGTCATAACTTTCCTACATTCAGTTTCGTGGTCAGCAGAAAATTAGGTATTCATGTAGAAATAAAAAAAAAATTAAAAAGCTATTTAAAACACTTTGGATTATTATGACCAGAAATACAAGAAAGACGAAAATTGGTATACCTTGAGGTTATCTGAGGTGTAAACGGAATCTGCTCCTGGAAGATGAAATCCCTGCAAATGGAATCCTAATTCACGTCAAGACCAAGAACATATCAAAGCGTTCAAATTTCTAACTAGGACAAGAAAAATTCAAAACCCTAAATGTTTCTTGAAAGGATCCGTTCTCCAATGGTTGCAGGCAGTCACGAGAATTGATGAGAAAAAGCAAACAATATTGGTGAGAAAGAAGAGAAGGGGATGTGTAGGTTTACACTTTACAGGCTGGTCAACGTAATTGCCATTAAAAGATGCGTTAGTGTTTCTTTGGTTATGAGTTGTGGCAGAAGAAGTTTAATACACTCTCCCCCGCTTTTCTAGTGGAGTTGAATACTCTTTATCTAATACATACTCAACTCTACTATTCAAAGTTTCTTTAAATATTTCTTTAACTGTTCCAAAGTTTATGAATATGGGTGGCATCTCCAATGTAAGTCATTCACATAGAATTCACAATGTGACATGATTTTTCAATAATTTTTAAAATTTTAATAAATTCTAAACAATTTATTATATTATATGTTTTTATTCAAATTTATATATTATAATATTTATTAATTAATATTTTGATTAAATAATTAATTATTGTTTTTATGAATAATTAATTCATTTTTCTATATAAATAAATTACTTTAATTAATAACACAAAATCATATTTTCGTTTAAAAAATAATATTAAATACATAATATATAAATAAATATGTAATAATAAAATAATATATTTAAAAATTATTTTTATCTTTTTTTATTTTTAATTTTGTTAGATATGTTTAACTAAATTTGTCTGAAATTGGTAAGAAATGTTTTTATCTTGAATCAATATTCTTCTTTGAAAGTATGTGGATCTAAAATTGAGACGAGGACCTTAACATATACTAATAGTTAACATGTCATTTTCTTTAATATTATAATTAACATGATTTTGATAAGCATATTATTCGTCCTTAATAATCATGTTGTAAAATATGATATATGTATAAATTATGTTCTTCAATGTATAATCATCTAAAATCCGTGTCTAACCATATATGATTACATATTAAGATTAAAAGATTTCAAATGCACGTTCAACATTCAATCTAATTTATTATTGTCGTTGAGCAAATATTTTTTTTTTCTTATTATGACATCAAAATAGTTTTCACAAATGTGACAAAATCTAGATAAATGTCACCTGGTAATATTATGTTCCATTCATAGTGTAGTGCATTGTAGGTGCAAAACCTAACATAATTTCATTAAACACATTATATGCATTTAACACAATAATATCATTATTTAATCCCATGATACAAAAAAATACATGTCAAATTCGCTAGTCTTGTGATGTCATTACTTTGATAATGATTATCAGATTAAAATGATCAACTTAACAAAATTGACATTTCCATGTAATTGGACAATTTCTCATCTTCAATGTATGAAATCAATTGATCCTAACATACCTGAAAAGTCACATATCACTCCCATTTGTAGTAGTCGGTCAATGTCTTCATTGTTAGGTCTCCTTAGATACTCATCTCCAAAGGCTATACAAATGTTCGATGCAAAACATCGTAAACACTCCATTGTAGTGCTTTTACCAATTCAAATATATTCATCCACATTATCATCAAGCGAGTTATAAGTTAATAATATGCAAACAACAACAATGCATTTTTGCAAAGGTGTTATACCTCTTTTTCGTGTTGTAACTAACTTAATTGTGAAGTAATAATCATGATTGGTAAGAGATTTCACAATGCTTACAAAAATATCCCTCTTCATACAAAACCTTATTCAAATTTGAGATTTCGTGTATACAAAATTTTTAACAAAATAGTCATCCAATATTATTATCGACTTATTATTGGTATTCAAGTATTAATCTCATAGTTTTTTCATCATTGTTGTTTTCAAGTTCTTTATCTATTATTTGATGCAACAATGTGAATAAATTAATATTTTCAAAAATTCATTACATGGATAATTGTAATATTATTTTCAAAAATAATATTGTAATATTAGAATATTGTAGACATTATGTAACATTGTAAATCTATATATAGATTCATAACAACTAGTTTTCACAATAACTATAATTAATTTTCATAACAAGTAATACATTTTATAAAAATTACAATTAATATTTGTAGCAACTAGTACATTTAAAATCCTTGTTTCTGCCTAGTATAGTCACAATATTTTTCATTATCTTCATGTTCTTTCTTAAACATGTCCTCACGAGAATTTCATACTTCAAAAGCATTTTTTGTGACTTCTTTAACTTAATCAATTTATCAAACTTTATATTTTTTTTTCCTTTATTACACTCAATTAATATGGAGACTAGCACTTGGACTGACTTTTCATTTGCTCTTTCTTTTGAATGCCTTTTGTTTTATAGGGCGAGATATTGATGATGTTATGTTACATTGTTCAATTTTAATGGATGTGTCTGGGTTAGAAGATGATGAGTATGCAACAGAAGCAAAAACTTTGCATCTTTTTAAAGAATCATTCACAAACGTTGAATGTACTTTGCATCTTTTTAAAGAATCATTCACAAACGTTGAATGTCATATGCTGCATCTCTTAAAAACAACCAAATATGTTCATATTTTTTTTTTTTTTCCTTTTGAATCTTGTGTGAAAATCCTATGTGTGAATGACATAATATCCTTCTTAGCCCAACCACTTTTCCTTTGATTGATAGCTTATTTATAACATGCATTAAATTTTTGAATTGTAAGGAAGAGTTTACTCCATCAAGATTTTAGTTGACTCATTGACCTCTTTGTGAAACACGATGTTTGTCGTCATTATTGTATGTCTTTTTTATTTTCTTACAATATTTGGTTAATGACTGATCTACTCCAACAATTTTATCCTTCACTATTATATTCAACAATGATCGAATTAGAATCATATTCTTTGGTACTAAGAATGTTACACAAAGTTTTCTCCAACACATATTTCACTGTTTTTATTAAGTTTGATAGTATCAATTTTGGTTGGAAATGAAACTTGAGGTTCGATGAAAAAGGAATGATGTTCATATTTGATATGATAGGGGGTGGTGGAACCATAAAAAAATGGTGATGGATAAATATAATTTTGGGAATTTTATGGGTTTTCATTGGTAGAAGAGGATTGATTTTGCAATATATTATAATAATATTAATAATTAATTTGACGGGATTCATAACTCACTAAAAACATACAAACATATATATAGGAAGAAAAATAGTAAAATAAAGAATATATGAAATTTCTTTTACCCCTAATTAAGTTTTTATAGTATAAAAAAATTATTACCATTGGATGATAAAATTTGAATTTTATGCATGTTACTCTCAACAATTACAAATAGGTAGACATCTAACGATTCAATCTTTTTTCACAAACAATCCAATTATAAAATTTGTACTATCCAACTTCATCATTCACAAAATCCCTTAAAGCTCTCCCCTCTTCCCTTTTTTCTTCCCCTCTTCTTTTGCGATGTCTGATACATTTGCATTGCGACTGAGTCCTATTTGTCGTTGCATCTTCCTATAACTTCATCTTATTATTTACGTGTCACCATGTCTCCCTACTCTCTCACTATTATTGCATGTCGCCATGTCTCCCTGAAATTCCATTTGTTGCATGCAACCACATCTCTTTGTGAGTGTGGATTCTCTTTACATATAAGAATTGCATATTTTTATTTGTTGTGATTATGATTTGTATTATTATTGATTATTGATAATTTCTGTAATATTTTGGTAGATGTTATATGAATTGGGATAAATTTTGAGTAGATATTGTATCAATTGAATTTTGATAACAAGAGCTGATGTGATTGTTTATAAAATGATCAAATAATTTATTTTTATCTTTGATTGTTTCAACAAACAACTTTACTTACTAGAATTACTTACAATAATTTCAAACATTTTTTAAGCACTTATAATAAGAGATACTTAAAAAATTAGAATAATAAAAACTTTATTATCTTAGTTAATAATAAATAGTACTTGAAGTTTTTATTTGATTTTTTTATACTCATTTTTATTACTTTCCATTTAGAAATATTGCAAAATTAACATTAAAGTTGTCTTGATAATATTTATGAATTTAAATTTATATATTTTATTTCTTTTATAATAATATTTTTTTAATAATTGAGGCTTTATTTTTCAAATAGAAGAAAATATTCAACACAAAATTGAAATCTCATTAGTCCATAATATATATATATATATTAAATTTTAAAATATTATTTAAGAATCAATTAATTTTAAAATTTCATTTTATCATTATAGGATAAATATTATTTTATATTTTATTTTAAGTATTTGACATCATAACAATCTAAGATAGATATATATATATATATATATATATATATATATATATATATATATATATATATATATATTTAGTGTAGACTCTTTTATTGAAATTGTTGTACATATGTACCTAACCAACTATTAAGTAGATAAATATCTTGTATAAAGCTTTTCTCTAATAAATGATAATTCATCTTCATATTCAAACATTAGTTCTTAATAATATATAGAATATATAATTAAAGTCAACCTTTTATAATAAAAAAACATTAGCAAAATTGATGACCAAAATTTAATCTAATTTGTAATTAGTTTTTTTAAGAATTTTTTTAATTGTAAATAATTTTTATATTTAAGATTCTTAACAATTTCAATTTCTAAATAAGATATTGGATGTAATAGGGCCAATTTCATTGATATAATATTATTAATCTTTAAAGTCAGAGATAGTCTGCCCAATAAGCTTGTCATAAAAAGTGCAAATAAATTAGACATTCCTAAGTCATAGTTCACTTTGTCCCGTCCGGCGTAATCCACAATTTGCGCGAGCGTAATCATAATTATTATATTTTTTAATATTTAAATTATTAGTTTATACAAATTCTTACATTATATAAATTCTTACATTATCCTGTCCAATTTAGTTTTGATTTTTTTTCTATTTTTATTATTTTTAATATTTAAGTTGATTTAGTGCACCATTATTTAGTAATTTTAGGTTATTATTAATGATTAAAAATGACTTTAATTATTTTTTTAAATTTGATTTAAAATCATTGTGAAATTTTTTTCATAAATAATACTATTTTAAAAAATATTTCCCAAAATAGCATATCTCGGAACATTATTTACCCAACTAACATTCTTTACTGTTCACGGTATTTTCGCTCAAGCGAGAAATGTATTGCTTAAGCGAGGAGACCTGAAACCAACGTGTATTGTGGGGTTTAATTTCGCTCAAGCGATATAATTCTCGCTCGAACGAGAAGTTCTCTCACTCAAGCGAGAAATCCATCGCTTGAGCGAGGAGATTTGAAACTAATGGGTAATCTCGGGTCAATTCCCGCTAAAGCGATGTGTAATTTCATTCGAGCGAGAAGTAATTGAAATATGTGGTGACCCAAGTTGCATTATGTGGCTAACTGCATTGGACATTTAGCCTGTGATCAATTCTCGCTCAAGCGATAGGTAATTTCGCTCGAACAATAAGTGATTGGCTAACTGCTTTGGATTTTTAGCCTGTGGTCAATTCTTGCTCAAGCTAGACATCCATCGTTTGAGCGAAGAAATTTATAATCGATTATAATTTAAACTAATCGATCATAATTTTAAAATAATCGAATATATAAAATTATGGTCGATTATTTCTCTCTCGCTCAAGCGAGAAATCCATCGCTTGAGTGAGGAGATATGAAACTAATGGGTAATCTCGGGTCAATTCTCGCTCAAGCGATGAGTAATTTTGCTCGAGCGAGAAGTGATTAGCTAACTGTGTTGGACTTTTAGCCTATGGTCAATTCTCGCTCAAGCGAGAAATCCATCACTTGAGTGAGGAAATTTATAATCGATTATTATTTAAACTAATCGATCATAATTTTAAAATAATCGAATATTTAAAATTATGATCGATTATTTCTCTCTCGCTCAAGCGAGAAACCCTTCGCTTGAGCGAGGAGACTCGAAACTAATGGGTAATCTTGAGTGTTTTTTCGCTCAAGCGGTGGGTAATTTCGCTCGAGCGAGAAGTGATTGAAATATGTGTGACCCAAGTTGCATTATGTGTCTAACTGCGTTGCAGCTTTAACTTGTGGTCAACTCTCGCTCAAGCGAGAAATTCATCGCTTGAGCGAGGAAACCTACATCCATTTATAATTGATTATGAGTTAAACTAAACAATTATAATTTTAAAATAATCAAATCTTATATCTTCACTAGTCAAGTTAAGCCTTTTGCAATAATTGTTTTATAAAACCTGCAAAGGCTTATCTAATTATTCTCATATTCAAAAATTTGTCCTTGATAATTTTAAGTTATACACTTCTTGGACTGCAAATTACAACCTTGTCAGCATATCTTTGATTCAGCCATGAACAAGATTAAACAACAAAAGGATTAAAGTGAAGGATATTAACAATTCATGCAACAAACCAGTATTCCTATTATGATTTGTTGTCAATATAGTTATCCTTATTGTAAGAACAGATGAGCCCATGAGTTACTACATTGTAGGTAATCCCCACTCTGCAAAGAAGAAATTTTATTAATTAAAAAACTCTTAAGTTTCATACATTAGGACATTTCTTAACTAACACAATCTAATAATGCAAAGAAGATGCACGTGCAACATTGGGGCATATTCTTCTACTATGACCAGGGGTATGATAATATGAACATGTTTTTATCCTACTTTGATTTTCTGTAATATCCATCTCAGTTCTTATACGGCTTGATTTTGGTTGGTCCTTTGAAGTTCTTTTCATTTCTTGATTTGCACACAAAGTAGGTCCTTTGTATGTTGGCCAATATTCTTTATTTTGCAACAACCCAAATTGTGTTTCGTGTACCTTTGAAACTTGTTGTAAGGTATACACGGGATGAATGTAGTTGTTGAAGTCATGGTGTTAATGCTTGCATGCAGCAAGAACATGTGAATAAGGCATGTGAGATTTCTTGAATTTTCTACCGTCACACCACAACTCATCAAGGTGAACTGCAAACTTTCCCTACTAGTCGAACTTCACGCGGGTTTTGTGTTTCTTCTACTACAAATTTTGTGGTAGACCTGTTAAAAGTTATGACCTTATGCGTGATTGCCTGTGTTTGTACTTCCTCTAAATTTGTGACCAACATTTCAGAGTATACATGACCAACATTGATCATGACATCTATCTGCCTCCCTCTTTCAATGAAAAATTTGTTGCAGCGGGTGTACGTTGTGTTGACCATGGTGCAAATAGGTAGATTTCTTGGTTTTTTAAAAACAGAGTTGATAGACTCTGCTATGTTGGTCATCATGTGGCTCCAATGTCGTCCATTATCCCATGCAAGTGCCCATTTTTCTCTAGGTATCTCATCCAACCAATTAGCTGCTTTTATGTCACATTGCCTCAAGATGTTGTAATAATAGTAGAATCGTGGTTCAGTCATCCCATATACTACAACAATATTAAAAAAATATAATTAATATAAATATTTATTAGTAACAATTAAATAATGAATAAATTGTAACAAATTTGAAGCAAAAGAATTACCCATATTTACAATATCTTTCCTTAGTGCAGTGCTTTTGAAACGTCTCATAAAATTTTGTGCAATGTGTCTAATGCAGTAGACATGCACTGAATTATTTTCTGTTCATCCGCTTCCATTTCTCATGTATGCACTTCTAATGGAATCATGTCAGTCTGATATGAGGCATAATCCTTGCTGGGGTGTGTAGACCCCAAATCTTGCCCGGGCTCCAAATAAAGTCAGAAGATCCCCTATTTTGAAGACCGCTGAAGCCTAACAAGCCACTAGGAGAGACTATTAGGCTCCCGTACCAAGATAGGAAGATTTTTTGGGCCGAAAAATAAGTTTTCTCGCCTCGAAGGGACGAGACCGCCTTCTGGATGACCCAGACCGCCGTTTCGCCTCGCGTAGCAAGCGAGACCGCCGTCTCGTCTAACGAGACCGGGGTCTCGTTGCTTACGAAAACGAGACCGCGGTCTCGTTCACCCAAACAGGGGTCTCGTTGCCTACGAAAACGAGACGGCGGTCTCGTTCACCCAGACCGGGGTCTCGTTGCCAGTAAAGAACGAGACGGCGGTCTCGACCCTGTCAGACGAGACCGGCGGTCTCGCCATCCGCGACTGCTGCGAAAACCTATAAATAGGGGCTCTCCCCCTCATTTTCACACACCACAGCTGCATAGCTCTCCCTTCTCTCTAAAACTTCTCTCTAGAATCCCTCCGACGCATTTCGGAGTTTCGAGTGTTTTCAAGAGTGATTTTCGGCGTTCGAGAGGTTTCAGACGTCTTGTAGAGTGAAGGGCTGCCATAAAGCACCCTATGTTTCCAAGAGAATTAATATAAAAAGCGTGCTTCGGAGGTTCAAATTCTCTCCTTCCACCTTTACCGCTTTTATTTTAAATTATGCAGTAGACAGTAGGGCCATGTAGTCATACTTTTAAATTCCGCAGAATAAAAAGGGCGAAAGTGTATTTTCCTAGTTTATTAATAAAATAAGTCGGCCTATCATAGGGAACCCGAAAGGGGCGTCGTAAAGGGACTAATACTCTCTTTGCACGTAACCAACTCCCTTACCCAACTCTGGTTCTAATGACCAAAGTTGGTTTTCGAAAACCAACGCCTTTTTAAAACCCCTTTTCCGATGTTTATGGTAAAAATATCGGTGGCGACTCCATAGAACCCAAAATAAATAAGTCCTTGGGTTAGCTCGGTTGTCGGACAACTCAAGGACACTTTTCGAAAACCTCGTCTTTAGGTTAGCCCGGTTATCGGACAACCTAAGGACGTTGTAACCACCAATAAAAACGCGAAAACAAGAGGGTCGATAAAACCATCGCGTCGCTCCGACCGCCTCGTTTTGACGGCGGCGACAGATGGCGACTCCACTGGGGAAGCCTAGAGAGTTAGTCCCATTTAGTGATAGGTCGGCTTAAACAATAAATAAACCAAGAAAATAACACTTTTGCCCTTAACTTATATTTATAACATGTTTTATTGTTTGGCTTTCAATAAACTGTTGTTTGTTTATACTTACGCAATTGATTGAAATATAAATTGCACACAAACCCTTGCACACTACAGTTCCTCCTATACCCGGGGGCAAGAGAGATAACCATAGGGAGTGGGTGGCAGGTACGGTTCGCTGCAGTTAGGGCCGTGTGCCCACCAGTGTGATCGGAAACCACCACTCAAGGTGATAACCTTCCTCTTTTGGCAACAAGACCGACTCTGACCTTAGTGTTGAGCATGGTCGGACGGCTGGAGAGTGGGGACCCTATAATGGGGGCACCTTGGGGGCCTTAGCCTGGTGAGAACAGTTAGAACCTACCCTAAACCAATGCACTCTTCTGCAGGAAAACCCTATCTCGTGATAAAAACGAAGTCTCGCCGGTTCGGGGATGGTCGAATTGTGTGTGCATATGTTTGTCGCATTTGTATGTTGCATAGCATAAACAAACAACAAAACAAAAAAACCAAAAAATATTTTTCAAATAAACACCCTTATCTCGGACAGTCTGTCTTTTAGCTAGCCTGGTTTCAGGTTCTTTGTAAGCTAAGTAGCCACGCAGTTCCGACAGAAGAGATAAGGGACGATAAATATTCTTTCATAAAGCCATATTTTTATCTCGGACAGTCTGCCTTTTAGCTAGCCTGGTTTCAGGTTCTTTGTAAGCTAAGTAGCCACGCAGTTCCGACAGAAGAGATAAAAGGCTATAAAAATAAAAAGTGATAAAAATCAAAATAAAAAAATACCAAATAATCAATAAACTTCTGACAAAGTCAAACCATTCATACCACATCATACCATGTGTAAAGAAAAACCATGAGAGAAAATAAAAATGAGAGCACATTCAGCATCATTTAAATAAAACCTCCCATGCACAAGCATATCCCATGTTAGTTTAAACACTCAACATGCATTAATAAAACTTTTTCGGACATTCTAGAAAGTGGCTGGTCCTTTTCCTACCCGTACTCGCGCGCAAAAGGCTAAGGCAATGGAAAACCTAGAGGAGCAAAACCGGAAGCTCACTGCAGAAGTTAATACCCTCCGGGAGCAGTTGGCCCAACTAATGGAAGTCGTGCGCCAAGGCCAGAGCAAGGGAGGCGAGGGCCAAGCTGAGCATATCCCTCCTCATGAGGAAGAGGAGGAGGAGTACTATTTCGGCGATAAGGACGCTAAAACTGCATGCGTCCTTACCCCAGAGGTGTCTAAACAACAACTCTCCGCCCTGGAGGAGAGGCTGAAGGCGGTCGAAGGGCATAACTTCGACGTCAAGGAGGTGGCCGATATGTGCCTCGTGAAGGACATCCGCTTCCCTCCCAAATTCAAGGTCCCGGACTTCCCCAAATACGTCGGGCTGACCTGCCCTAAGAACCATCTCACGATGTATTGCCGTAAGATGGCCGCCCATGCTGACAACGAGAAACTCCGATCCATTGCTTTCGGGAGAGTTTGGCGGACACGGCTCTCAAGCGGTATATGCGGTTAGAGAGGGCGGAGTCCAAAGCTGGAAGCAGCTGCGAGATGCTTTCCTCCGTCGTTACCGTTATAACATCGATCGACACCTGACGGATCCGATCTTAGAAGTTTGAGCAAACGGGACGACGAGGCCTTCAAAGCATACGCCCAGAGATGGAGGGAATTGGCTGCCCAAATAGAGCCTCCCTTGACGGACAAGGAGACAGTGGCTATGTTCATCGACTCACTGACTCGGAGCGTACTACGACAAGGCAATAGCCGGTACCTCCAACCTCTTCTCGGACATAGTCACCGTAGGCGAGAGGGTAGAGCAAGGATTAAGGAGCGGGAAGATCGCACGGTCTTCCCAAGGCTGGTGTCTCCTTCGGGAAGCCCGCCGGCAAGAAGAAGGACGAGTACGTACACACAATCAACCTTGCCACTCCTTCTTCTACCCCACAAACGCCCAAGCGACCCCGCAAGAAAGAGAGGAAGTTCACTCCTATCACCACTTCCTACGGGCTGCTGTCTGCCTCAGCTGTTGGAGGCTAAGCTCCGACCTGCGCTCCTCCCAAGAAGCAATTGGAGCCTCCCTACCCCGAATGGTATAAGCCGAACGAAAAATGCGCTTACCATTCGGGTGCACCCGGTCACTCTGACGAGAACTGCTTGACCCTTAAGTACCGGGTTCAAGAGTTAATCGACGCCGGGTGGATTACTTTTGACACTTCGCTTCTAGCACCGATGACAAACCGCTGTCAAAGCCGGAGTAGCGAAGAGGAAGGATTGGGAGGACCGGCCCTAGGGTTTCCTTTTAAAAGCTTTCTCTATATCTCCTGCGGTCCTCGCCGTGGCCACAGGAATTTTGATCAAAAGGGCTTGTAAATAACATCATTTTCTTTAATATACGAGGCATTTTTCGTCAACACTCATTCCATTCATTCTTTTCTCTCTTACATTTATTATTCCTTCGAGAAATAAATTGAATAATAAAATCTATGACTAAAACAGAACCTAAAACGCATCATGTCTATGATTGATGAATCCTCATGGACTCCGAAACGGAAGATGAATGGACTGACTCCGACGGTGAGCAGGAGACCATTTCTCCGGATATGCAAAGGATGCTTGGAAAAAGAAACACGTATCATACAACCGCATCAGGAGGAAATAGAAGCTGTCAATTTGGGAAAAGAGGAGGAAGATAAAAAGGTGAACATCGGCACCCGAATGGAAAATAGTACGAAG
Source organism: Sphenostylis stenocarpa (assembly GCA_963425845.1). NCBI lineage: Eukaryota > Viridiplantae > Streptophyta > Magnoliopsida > Fabales > Fabaceae > Sphenostylis > Sphenostylis stenocarpa. Next base: position 36,411,217 of record OY731401.1, read on the forward strand.
AAGGGATTAATACTGCTCCTAAAAGAATATATGGATGTATTCGCCTGGTCATACCATGACATGCCGGGGCTGGACACGAGTATAGTAGAACACAGATTGTCACTAAAAGAGGGGTTTCGACCTGTAAAACAAAAGCTCGGGAGAATTAAACCCGACTGGTCCTTAATGATAAAGGAAGAGATGCAAAGGCGGTTGGATGCCAATTTTACGGTAGTTTCCAAGTACCCGGAATGGTTGGCCAACATAGTACCCGTCATCAAAAAGACCGGGAAGGTCGAGGTGCTGCGTGGATTACGGAGACCTCAATCGAGCAAGTCCAAAGGACGACTTTCCCTTGCCCCACATAGACACGCTAGTGGACCATACCGCTACCAACACGTTATATTCCTTCATGGATGGGTACGCAGGATACAACCAAATCAAACTGGCCATGGAGGATAGAGAAAAAACCTCCTTCATTACACCATGGGGCACTTTTTGTTATCGTGTGATGCCTTTCGGACTCAAAAATGCGGGGGCAACCTATCAAAGGGCTATGGTCGCATTATTCCACGACATGATTCACAAGGAAATAGAAGTATATGTGGACGACATGATAGCCAAGTCCAGAAATGAAATGGATCACATTCAATATCTCCGGAAACTTTTTGACCGACTTCGGAAATATCAACTTAAGCTAAACCCGGCAAAATGTACTTTCGGAGTACGGTCAGGAAAACTCCTAGGGTTCATTGTTAGTGAAAAAGGAATCGAGGTGGACCCCGACAAAACGAAGGCAATTTTGGAAATGCCCCCACCAAGCACAGAAAAGGAGGTCAGAGGGTTTCTAGGCCGGATAAACTACATTGCCCGCTTCATCGCACAGTTAACGAGATAAATGTATCCCCATCTTTAAGCCGTTGCGCAAAAACCGACCAACGGTGTGGAACGAAGAATGCCAACAGGCGTTTGATAAAATCAAAGCTTGTTTAACCAATCCACCGATATTGGTACCACACGTTGAAAGGAGACCTCGATCCTATATTTGTCGGTCCTCGAAGAGTCAATGGGATGCGTGCTCGGCCAACATGATGAAACCGGAAAGAAGGAACGAGCCATTTATTATCTCGATAAAAAATTCTCGGACTATGAAACCCGTTATACACCATTCGAGAAAACATGTTGCGCATTGGTGTGGGTCACTCAGCGTCTCAGACAATACATGGCTCGACATACAACATGGTTGGTCTCTAAAATGGACCCAATTAAATACCTCTTCGAGAAACCCATTCTGACTGGAAGAATAGCTAGGTGGCAAGTTCTCCTCTCAGAATTTGATATCGTCCACGTCACCCAAAAAGCTATTAAAGGAAGTCCCCTAGCGGATTATCTAGCTCATGGATCCACAGATGAATACCAATCTCTACAGGATGACTTCCCAGATGAGCACATTATGCACATCAACCATGAAGAGACCAAAGAAGAGATGTGGACCATGTTCTTCGATGGGGCTTCCAACATGCTTGGACACGGGATAGGCGCTATCTTGATATCCCCTGAAAAGAAACACATTCCCGTAACGGCCAGGCTTAATTTTGATTGCACCAATAACATGGCCGAATACGAAGCATGTGCATTGGGAATCCGAGCAGCTTTAGATCATGGGGTCACTAAGCTCAAAATATTCGGCGATTCATCCCTCGTTATCTATCAACTTAAGGGTGAATGGGAAACCCGAAACGCCAAATTGATCCCATATCTAGAGTACGTCCACGAGCTGGTCGCAAGAATGGAAAGTGTCACCTTCCGAGTACATCCCTAGGGAGGATAATCGAGTTGCCGACGCCCTCGCCACACTATCATCCATGTTTGCCCTGGACCAGGAACATGAGATGCCAATCATTCAAGTCAAACTGCACGATAAGCAAGCTTTACGTATGGCGATAAATGACGAGCGCGATCAAAACCCCTGGTACCATGACATCAAGCGGTACCTCATGAAGGGGAATACCCTGAGGGAATCGATGACAATGATAAGCGAACCATTCGCAAAAGGGTCATAGGGTTCACATTGATTGAAGGAACCCTCTACAAGAAAAGTCTCGATTCTACCCTCCTAAGGTGTGTGGACCGAGAAGAAGCCCAAACAACGATAAAAGAAATCCACAAAGGGACTTTTGGAACCCACGCACCCGGGCATGTCATGGTAAAGAAAATCCTCAGGGCGGGTACTATTGGTCCACGATGGAAGGCTGATTGTCACCAATATGCCAAGAAATGTCATAAGTGCCAAGTTTACGCCGATAACATTCATGTGCCGCCCGCACCTCTCAGTAACTCTGGCTACACCATGGCCGTTTTCTATGTGGGGCATGGATGTCATCGGACCCATCGAACCCAAAGCGTCTAACGGCCATCGCTTCATATTGGTAGCAATCGACTACTTCACCAAGTGGGTTGAAGCGACATCATATGCGCACGTAACCCGGAAAGTGGTGACCACCTTCATCAAGAAAAACATTATATGTCGGTACGACATTCCTCATAAGCTCATTATCGATAATGGGACCAACCTCAACAATAAAATGATGGAGGAGTTATGCCAAGACTTCAAAATCCAACACCACAATTCCTCTCCGTACCAACCAAAGATGAACGGTGCGGTAGAGGCAGCCAACAAAAATATCAAGAAAATTATCCGGAAAATGGTGGTCACCTACAAGGACTGGCATGAGATGCTTCCCTTTGCCCTACACGGCTACGGAACATCGGTACGGACCTCCACAGGGGCTACTCCCTTTTCCCTCGTTTATGGAATGGAGGCCGTACTACCAGTAGAGGTTGAAATACCCTCCCTACGAGTCGTCATGGAAGCCAAATTGACAGAAGCTGAATGGGTCCAGAACCGGTATGATCAGTTGAACCTAATAGAAGAAAAACGACTGGACGCTATATGTCGGGGGCAAGCTTATCAATGGAAAATCAAAAAGGCCTACGACAAGAAGGTCAATCCCCGCACTTTCCACGAAGGAGATCTAGTAGTAAAGAAACTACTCCCGACCCGGAAAGATAAAGTGGGGAAATGGGCGGCCAATTACGAAGGACCATTTGTGGTCAAGCGAGCCTTCTCGAGGCGGAGCCCTTATCCTCACCAACATGGATGGAGAAGAACTCCGATATCCTATCAACTCGGATGCGGTAAAAAAATACTACGCCTAAAGACATTGCTCATGACCCGTCGGGATGAAAACTCGCAAAGAGCGTCCTGGGCAAAAGATAGGGTCGATATTCCTCGCTAGGATACGTCCTAGGCAAAAATTAGAGGTTCAAAAAAAAAAAAAAAAAAAAAAGAGAGCAATGATTACCTTAGCCGAAAACCACAAAGGCGACTAAGGTAATACCTCCACAACAACAAACAAACTTCGCATAGTCTTCACTCCGGGATCGGGCATCTCAACTCGAAGGGACCAGGAGAAATGGGGAAACAAAGATCACGGACATGATTGTGGTACCCTCATACAAGTTTAGCCAACCCTGGCCAGCCATGCTTACAAATTCTTTTGTAAAACCCCCATGTAAAAACAAACCATCTGGTTACATCAATAAAATTGTCTTCTTCTCTTTACCTACTTGCGTAAATGCCTCTATATTAACGAAATATGAGCATGCATAAAACAAGCAATTCGAGAAAGCATAAAAGCAAAAGACGTACATCACCAACTAGGGCCACCCCAAGAAAAATACAGAATAGCCTGCTAGATCGAAAACCCGCAAAGGGCGGTCTAGGCGAAAGATAAGGCTTTCGTAAAAAGAAAGAATTAAAAGCCCGCTAGATCGAAAACCCGCAAAGGGCGGTCTAGGCAAAAGATAGGGTTAAAACAAAAAGTAAAAACAAAAATCACGAGAGAACAAAAAGAAGGAAGGCACCGGTCACTTTCTAAATGTCCTCAAATAAAATTGCATTTAGAGCATCCACACACAAATAGTCGCACAATAAATGACTTTGTCAAAAGTAAAACAAACAAAATACTACAGGAAAGTAGAAAGCATTCAGTCTTATGCTTGCATTCATAAAAAACAACCAAAGGTATCCCAGTATGATTTCGCCGACCCTTTGCCTCTCTCGTAAAAGCCAGCATAGCAAAAGAGAAGCTTAAAAAGGAAAAAGGCACACACTCAAGGAAAAAGCCAAACAAAACCAAGATCCATCCAACCAACCAGCCGGGATTGGAAAATCACTACCAAAAGAACAAAAACAAAGGACCCCCGGCAATCAGCAAAGGCCGATTGATCACCAACAAAATCCCCGGCATGGCCCGGATGATTATTCAAGAAATCAGAAAAGCAGTCAAATCTACACAAGCAGCACTCTCCAGGGAGCTGCGCCTGATCTGCGCTCGAGCCGGATCAGTAAGTCGCATTACCACCCTGATGGGGGGTTCATACCCATCCGGTCCCGCACAACGGACTGTACCACCCTGATGGGGGGTTCATGCCCATCCGGTCCCACACAACGGACCGTACCAGCCTGATGGGGGGCTCGTACCCATCCAGTCCCGCACAACGGACTGCAACTACCAGCCTGATGGGGGGTTTATACTCATCAACCGAAGGATCGGCTACGTCAGGAGTAGTATCCGGAGGTTCTACCACGTGTCCATCGAAGGGATCGGCTACGTCAGAAGTAGTATCCTGGAAGTGCACGAGCACAGAAATCATTCCCCAGAGAGTCGGCGCATGAGCCACCCGAGCAGTAAGCCGCCACTACCACCAGTCCTACGCAATGGACTGTACCAGCCAGATAGGGGGTTCATACCTATCAACCAGCACACGAGAAGCGCCTAACCGGCGCATGAGCCACCCGAGCAGTAAGCCGCCACTACCACCAGTCCTACGCAGTGGACTGTACCAGCCAGATAGGGGGTTCATACCTATCAACCAGCACACGAGAAGCGCCTAACCGGCACATGGGCCACATGAACTGTAAGCCGCCTTTACCACCCTGATGGGGGGTTCATACCCATCCGGTCCCACACAACGGACCGTACCAGCCTGATGGGGGATTTATACCCATCAACCGAAGGATTGGCTACGTCGGAAGTAGTATCTGGAGGTTCTACCACGTGTTCACCAAAGGGATCGGCTACGTCAGAAGTAGTATCTCGGAGGCACACGACCATCTCCCCAGAGGATCATCCGCCACAAGATGGGATATCCGAAGGGTAACCGGGCAAGAGGGTCAAATCCTTTACCTTCCTGTCAATCTATCTGGCACAACAGGCCAACAGTCGACTAGTCAGGTAAAGGGGGGGCAGCTGTAGACCCCAAATCTTTCCCGGGCTCCAAATAAAGTCAGAAGATCCCCTATTTTGAAGACCGCTGAAGCCTAACAAGCCACTAGGAGAGACTATTAGGCTCCCGTACCAAGATAGGAAGATTTTTTGGGCCAAAAAATAAGTTTTCTCGCCTCGAAGGGACGAGACCGCCTTCTGGATGACCCAGACCGCCGTTTCGCCTCGCGTAGCAAGCGAGACCGCCGTCTCGTCTAACGAGACCGGGGTCTCGACTAACGAGACCGGGGTCTCGTTGCTTACGAAAACGAGACCGCGGTCTCGTTCACCCAAACCGGGGTCTCGTTGCCTACGAAAACGAGACCGCGGTCTCGTTCACCCAGACCGGGGTCTCGTTGCCTACGAAAACGAGACGGCGGTCTCGTTCACCCAGACCGGGGTCTCGTTGCCACTAAAGAACGAGACGGCGGTCTCGTTGGACGAGACGGCGGTCTCGACCCTGTCAGACAAGACCGGCGGTCTCGCCATCTGACAGCGCGAAAACCTATAAATAGGGGCTCTCCCCCCCTCATTTTCACACACCACAGCTGCATAGCTCTCCCTTCTCTCTAAAACTTCTCTCTAGAATCCCTCCGACGCATTTCCGGAGTTTCTGAGTGTTTTCAAGAGTGATTTTCGGCGTTCGAGAGGTTTCCGACGTCTTGTAGAGTGAAGGGCTGCCATAAAGCACCCTATTTTTCCAAGAGAATTAATATAAAAAGCGTGCTTCGGAGGTTCAAATTCTCTCCTTCCACCTTTACCGCTTTTATTTTAAATTATGCAGTAGACAGTAGGGCCATGTAGTCATACTTTTAAATTCCGCAGAATAAAAAGGGCGAAAGTGTATTTTCCTAGTTTATTAATAAAATAAGTCGGCCTATCATAGGGAACCCGAAAGGGGCGTCGTAAAGGGACTAATACTCCCTTTGCACGTAACCAACTCCCTTACCCAACTCTGGTTCTAATGACCAAAGTTGGTTTTCGAAAACCAACGCCTTTTTAAAACCCCTTTTCCGATGTTTATGGTAAAAATATCGGTGGCGACTCCATAGAACCCAAAATAAATAAGTCCTTGGGTTAGCTCGGTTGTCGGACAACTCAAGGACACTTTTCGAAAACCTCGTCTTTAGGTTAGCCTGGTTATCGGACAACCTAAGGACGTTGTAACCACCAATAAAAACGCGAAAACAAGAGGGTCGATAAAACCATCGCGTCGCTCCGACCGCCTCGTTTTGACGGCGGCGACAGGGTGTGACATATCTTTTGAGGTTTTTTAAGAAAAAAAAAAACAGGCATCACTTGTTTCACCTTCGACCACTGCAAACACAATGGGGAGGATGTTATTGCGGCCATCTTGTGCTACTGCAACCAACAAGGTACCTCTATATTTTTCGTACAGAAAAGTTCCGTCAACTTGAACAATGGGCTTACAGTGAAAAAATTCATCTATGCATGGCCTAAACGACCAAAATACACGCTTAAAAATATTTGAATTTTGTTGAAGGACCTCACCTTGGTAAGCTGGTTGTGACTGCAGTTTGTAGATGAATTCGGGAACAAATTGTTGCATGGCTTGTAACAAACAAGACAACTTCTTATACGAATCCTCCGAATTGCCGTAGATGGTCTCCACTACCTTTTGTTTGCTAGCTAGGCCTTCCTGTATGTTACAGTGTAACCCGTTGTTAATTGGATGTGGGCTATGATTATGGAGATTGGTGTTGACGAATCAACATCAATTATTTGACCAATTGTTTAGGAAATCATTTTATATCCCAACTTGTTGTGGTCTTGGCTGATTAATGGTGAAACGCATGTATGGTGCCCTTCAAGCTTCATAATCTCCCAATATTGCTCTCTTGTGCGCAATATTGCTCGACATCTTCAATTGCATTGGTTATCAACATATTCAACAACATATCTACTTTGGTTTGAAATTTTCACCTTGTACGTGCAGTGATTGACAATGTGAAAGCGGTTGATGACATCTTGAACTTATTCTTTTGTTATGAAACGTTGTCCAAGAAATAGAGTTCCTGCTGGAGAAACAAAAGACTCTCTGCCCAACGCATGACCATACTCTGAGTCTTGTTGTTGAATGTGACTTTCAAAGTTAAGAAAATGTTATGGTGGGTTGTATGGTTCCAGGAAGTTTGGTGCATGTGTAGGGATATGTGGTTGTTCGTCCTCTAAATCATCTTGGTGTTGGTTGAGAATTTCATCTTCGTCTTCATCCTCACTAAAAGAATCAACGACTTCAATTGGGAGACTAACAATTTCGTTCTCTTGTGTGGGTAGTTCTTCGTTGATGTTGGTGGAATGTCCAGTTAGAAGTTGGGTAAAAAGGATGTAGTCATTATGTGTGGGTATTTCTGTGTTAGTGTTTGGGAAATTTTGGTAGAGTGAGGGTGAGATTTCAGGTGAATATATGTTGGGGTATGAAGAAGAAGAAGTTTTAAATGTAACAAAAATTTCAATACCACATAGACTTGAGTTTGAATCATGAACATCGAACATGACATCCACGTCGTCATCATCTTTCAACTCAACAACAATGAAGTTGTTGATCCCAACTCCGAGTCTAGTTGGGAAGCTAAAATGGATGGTTGTTACATTTTTGTGGGGTTCTTTCTCCAATTTCCTGTGGATCAACTTCTTCAACCTTTGTAGAGAAATTCCTCTCTTTAAAGGAACAAGTTTTGCAGTCCCAGTATTGAAGGTAACTCCCTCCATGGGACATGGGTTCATGAAACCATCATAGTGGGCAATAGTAGACACTACACCCATTTTAGGAGTGTGGAACAAAAAGAAGACTAAAGGTAAGAAGAAGAAATAATGCAAATAGCTTCATAGATTTAGGAGTGTGCAATGTGAGAACTTCAAAGAATGAAAGTGGTCTATTTATAATGAAGTCCAATGGTTTGAATCCAAGGCTCCCTCACATGGCTTCTGACACACACAAAACCCAAGCAAAGTGGGTGGGTCAACATCTCTTTAAATGTGCTTGGATTCTTCTGCTTTTGTCTAACCCAATGCAGGAAATCCAAGATTGGAATCCTGACTTGGGTGGGTGACTCAGCATTGAATTCTTGACTTGTGTGCATCAGAAAGGCATGAGAATCCTGACTTGGGTGGGTGACTTAGCATTAGATTTCTGACTTGTGTGCGTTAGAAATTATATTGGGAGGTGCTATTTTGAGAAATATTTTTTTAAAAATTATTAATTATGTAAAAAATTCGCAAAATAATTGATCATAATTTAAAATAACCGATTATTTTAAAATTATAATCGATTATTTTAGCTTATAATCGATTATAAATAGTTGCAGGTTTCCTCGCTCAAGCGATGAATTTCTCGCTTGAGCGAGAGTTAACCACAGGCTAAAGCTCCAACGCAGTTAAACACATAATGCAACTTGGATCACCACATATTTCAACCACTTCTTACTCGAGCAAAATTACTCATCACTTGAGCGAGAGTTGACTCGAGATTACCCATTAGTTTCAGATTTCCTCCCTCAAGTGATGGATTTCTTGCTTGAGCGAGAGAGAAATAATCGATCATAATTTTATATATTTGATTATTTTAAAATTATGATTGATTAGTTTAAATTATAATCGATTATAAATTTCTTCACTCAAGTGATGGATGTCTCGCCTGAGCGAGAATTGACCACAGGCTAAAGATCCAACACAGTTAGCCAATGACTTCTCGCTCGAGCGAAATTATCCATCACTTGAGCGAGAATTGACCACAGGCTAAAGGTCCAACGCAGTTAGCCACATTATACAACTTGGGTCACCACATATTTCAATCACTTCTCACTCGAGCGAAATTATCCATCGCTTGAGCGATAATTGACCCGAGATTACCCATTAGTTTTCATATCTCCTCGCTCAAACAATGAATTTCTCGCTTGAGCGAGAATTACATCGCTTGAGCAAAACTAAACCGTTGGTTCCAAGTCTCCTCGCTCAAACGAAACATTTCTCGCTTGAGCGAAAGTACCGTGAACAATTAAGAGTGCTAGTTGGGTAAATAATGTTATAGATGTGCTATTTTGAGAAATATTTTTTAAAATAGTATTATTTATGAAAAAAATTCATCATTATATGTAGGCACATCAATCATTTGATTATTTAAAACAAATATTGAACACATGTAAATAAAGTATGAAGTTAAGAACTAAATTCATCAATTAAGAAAAAGAAAAAGAAATATTAAATTAAAAGTTATAATAATTAAATTTTCTCTTTGAGATGAATTATTATCCTATTTTATTTTGAAATTATGAATTAAAATTATAAAAAGAATAGTACGACAAGTGACATGTTAATTACACAATGTGTTAAACTTTTTATTTATTTATTATTATTATTATTATTATTATTATTATTATTATTATTATTATTATTATTGTTATTATTATTATTCTTATTCTTATTATTATTATTCTTATTATTATTATTATTGTTATTATTCTTATTGTTATTATTCTTATTATTATTATTATTATTATTATTATTGTTATTATTATTATTATTATTATTATTCTTATTATTGTTATTATTATTATTATTATTATTATTATTATTTTTAAAAATAAAATTTATGATTGAGGACAAATTATATTTGGTTTTCTTGTGGGGGGGATAGAACTCATAAATTTTAATAATAAAATTTATGATTTTGATCCTGTATAGATTGGTATCAGAGCCAGAGTGCTCTGAATAAAATTATATTTGGTTTTCTTGTGGGGGGGATAGAACTCATAAATTTTATCAGAAATAGTATATAGGCTGGAATACCAGTTGTTTACCTCCTTTCGTTTGAAGGTCTGAGGAATTCTGGTTTAACAACGCCACGTACTATTCTGAAAACTTTGAAAAACTATTTTCATATCATCATGAATAATCAAAATCAAAATGAAGAGTTCATCCCCATGGAAGGGGCACTTCCAGGTCTAGGATTCATAGTCAGACCGATAAGACCCCCAGGTATAAGCCCTAGCTCTAGTCCAAACCCAGCTATAGAGCTAACTAAACAAATTAAAAACCTTAAACGAAAATTAAGAAGGCACATAGCCCAAAAAGAAAGATTACTAAGAGAAAATCCAAACAATTATGCTTGGTGCATAGTTTGGTATAGAAGTAACATTAAACATCTAGAAGAAAAGCTGAAAGAGATAGGTCACTTTGTTGCCTAGTTTAAACTATTAAGTGTTTAGATTTGTATCTGAACCCTAAATCCTTAAGTTTTAAGGGTCTTTGGGACTCTTAACTTAATCAAAGGAATCCGTGTAGCACTGAGAGGTGCTTATACGTTGGTCAGCCCTTAGGATTGGTGGTCCCGGCAGTAAAACCCAAGAGGGGTAGTAAGACCGTTGGTCAGCCATATCGGCCGTAAGGCAAAGTGGTGGTCCCGTAGCATGGAAACCAGAGAGAGAGTTAGGATGTCAAATATTCTTAGATCTTTAAGTGATTTAAGGTTAAGAAACAAAGATAAACAAATAGTAGTTAAAACACCGCAACAAGAAGCCTCGTCTTCTTCAAGCTCTTCAGAAAATAAAGAAAAAGAATTACAAATAGCAGAAATAGAAAATTCTTTACATAATTGGTCAATACCTATAGTTAAAAAATGCGAAGTTTATAAGCAACATAGATTTTGGTCAACAAATTTAGATGAAGTACATATAGTAGAATATAGTTACCCAGGAACTAGAAATAATAAAATCATAAATATTTTAGAACAATCAATCTTAGATCAACATATAAAAGATGGATATAATTTTATTCATTTAGGATTAATCCAAGTAGCAGCAAAACCTAATTACAGGATAGGAATCAATAGTCCAATATTAATGCTATTAAGAGATATAAGACTTAAAAAATTTAATGATTCAGTAATCGCTATTTTAGAAAGTAATTTACATGATGGCCCTGCCTTTTTCAATTGTTACCCTAATTTTTCTATGAATATTAAAAATAATAAAACTAGTGAAGCTATAAAATTATATGTACAAATTCCTGAGGAAATTGTAGATGAAGAATCAGGTCCAATACAGATAATTTATAGAGTTTATTATAAGGTAACTAGAATAGATTATAATTATAAAGCTTTAAGATCTTCTCCTAAAGATGAAACAATATTAGTTGAAGCAAATCTTAGAAAATCCTCAGTCCAAATTCCTAAAAGATTAAGTCATGAAGAGATAATAAGTAAAATTCCAGAGGAATGGAAATTAGAAGATATAACAGAAGAACCTAAAATATATAATACAAAAATAAGAGAAATAATTCAAGATGGAACTGATATTAGATTAAAAATGAATAGATCATTATCTTTTAAAAATAAAGAACCTCAAATGATATATAAAGGTCAATCATCAAGACATTCTGTTGATGGATCTACAATAAATTTAGATTTAAGAGGATTAGATAATATTTCTCCTAGAGTAACTAAACCTGTTTATGAAGAATCTAAAAAATCTGATTCACCACAATATTCTCCAACAACTTCGCAAATACTAAATACTGTCCAAAGAGAAGCTAATTTTATCATAGATAAAAATTGGATTAGAAAAGACTTTGAAGCAGAATATAATAAAAGAAATAGAGAATGATATTTTAAAACATTTACTAAACAACAGACGGAAGAATATAGAAAAGAATTTTATGAATATTTAGAAGAAAATGAAATAAACTTATATTTCTTTGATCGGTTTTTTAATTATCGACAAGAAAAGAATTTATATCCTTTAGAGAAAATAAATAACACATGGAAAACTATAAACAATGAAATAATAAATTCAGAATATCCACCACAACAAGGAATAATAATAAATCCTATAAAAAATTTAGAAATAGAAGCTAGCCCGTATAAAGACGTTAAAAGTGAAGAAAAACCAGTACAAGTAAAAGATATAAAAAAATTACATTCTCAGTTAAATTATTCTAATACTCGTACTAGAGGTAATGTCTAAACAACTAACTAGGATAGAAAACAAAACTGTAAAAGATATTCCCAGTAGTTCTAAAGAACCCGTAAAACCAATATATAAATTATTTAACGTACCACAAAAAGAATTAGATTCTTTAAGATTAAAAAGTAATACTGATATACAAATAGAAGAATTAAAAAAGAAAATAGAACAGATAGGAAGTACCTCTATAAATACAATAGAGATAAATAAAATGAAAACATATCCAAAGCTTAGGAATTATTATTCTAGACCCACTTTCGCAGATGTACAATTTGAAGAAAGAGGGGAACTAGTACAAAACTCTTTTTCAGGAAATGACATAACTGAGTGGAACTTAGATGGATTAAGTGAGCAAGCTATATTAGATTTAACTTGCCAAATGACTATGGCGGCTACCGCCCATAAAACTAAAGGCTGTAGTGATAAGTCAGCAGCTATTGCTATAATCCAAGGATTCACCGGTCAACTGAAAGGCTGGTGGGATAACTTCTGCACAGAACAAGATAAATTATCAATATTAAATAGTATAAAAACTGATACTAATCAAGAGGATGCTGTAGCAACCCTAATATATTCAATAATACAAAACTTTGTAGGAGACCCTAATATTTTTAAGGAAAGATCAGCTAGTCAATTAGCAAATCTATATTGCCCAACGATGTCTGATTATAGATGGTATAAAGATAATTTTCTATCAAAAATAACCCTAAGAGAAGATGGGTTTGCAGGATTCTGGAAAGAAAGATTTCTAGCAGGATTACCAAAATTATTTTCAGAAAAGGTAAAATTAAATTTAGAAAATCATTATGGTAAACCCTTAGCATATGATACTTTAACATATGGTCAAATACATAATATAATTGTAGAAACAGGCATACAAGTCTGTACTGACTTTAAACTACAAAATAAACTTAGGAAAGAAAGTATGATTAATAAAAGAGAAATAGGAAATTTTTGCTATCAATATGGTATGGAACCAATAAGAGCCCCTAGTGCTAGGAAAAAGAAAGTAATTAAACGCCAAGAAAAAGTATATAAAAAATCTTATAAAAAACCTTATAAGAAACTCCAAGAAACTGAAAATAAAAATATAGAAAGAAAATCTAACTGGACAAGAAAACCCAAATATAATAAAACTAATAAGAAAAAGAATGTTTGTTGGAAGTGTGGAAAACCCGGTCATTACGCTAATAATTGTAAAGTTGTAAAAAAGATAAATCAATTAGAAGATGAAAAACTAAAAGAAAATTTATTAAATATTTTGATTAATTCTGAAGAAGAAGAATCTGATAATACTATAGAAAGTACAGATAGTGAGTTAGAATTAGAACAAATAGAACAAACTTCATCTAGTGAAGAAAACTTATCAGAAAATAATTATTGTCTACGTCCAGAATTATGTACCTGCCTAGAGTGTAAGAATATAAACATGTTAACAAAAGATCAAACTTCTACTCTAATTTCCATAATAGATAAATTAGAAGAATCACCATTAAAAACAGAATTCTCACAACAGTTAAGTAGTTTAATAACTCGTAGTGAAGAGGTACAGAAAAGTATAACTCCTATAAGTATGAAAGACATTTACAATAGGTTTAGAAGTCCAAGTCAACAAATAACTATAAAAGATTTACAAGAAGAGATTAAAACTCTTAAGCAAGAAATACAAGAATTAAGAGAAAATGATATAGCACTAGAATATAGATTACTAGAATTAGAAGGAAAAAATATCATAAAGAATCAAGAAAGTAATGAAGCAAATACTAGTAAAATCGAAGATATAAAAGATGAAAACTATATTAGTTTATTAAACCTAATGACGACACATAAATGACATGTAGAAATAACCCTAGTAATAAAAGAAGAAAAATTTAAAACCATAGCTTTAGTAGATTCAGGAGCAGACGTAAATTGTATACAAGAAGGATTAATACCTAGTAAATATTATGAAAAAACTTTAGAAAAAGTAACAAGTGCAAATGGATCTAAAATGCATATTCAATATAAATTATCCAATGTAAAAATCTGTAAAAATAAAATTTGTTATAATACTTCTTTTGTATTAATAAAAAACATGAATACTCCAGTAATATTAGGAACACCCTTTTTAACCTTATTATATCCTTTTCAGGTAACTGAATTAGGTTTAAAAACTAGTATTTTAGATAAAGAAATTTGCTTCGAATTTATAAAACCTCCAAAAACTAGAGAATTAAATTTATTAAAAGAATCTTCAATAAGTCAAGTAGAAATAAAAAAGAAACAAATCAATATGTTAAATAAAGAAATAAAATTTAAAAGAATAGAAGAACAACTAAATAGCCAACATATTATAAAAATTATAAAAGAATATCAACAGAAAATAGAAAAAGAAATATGTGAATTAAATCCTACTGCCTTTTGGCATAGGAAGAAATATACAATAGAATTACCTTACATAGATAATTTTGATGAAAAGAAAATACCAACAAAGTCTAGACCAATTCAAATGAGTAAAGAATATTTAGAATATTGTAAACAAGAAATTCAAGAATATTTAGAAAAAGGATTAATAAGACCATCAAAATCACCCTAGAGTTGTACAGGGTTTTATGTAATGAAAGCTTCTGAAATAGAAAGAGGAGCTCCAAGATTAGTTATAAATTATAAACCTTTAAATAAAGTATTAAAATGGATTAGGTATCCCTTACCTAATAAGAATGATCTAATTAAAAGAGTACATAACTCTACAATATTTTCTAAATTTGATCTAAAATCTGGTTATTATCAAATATCAGTAAAAGAAGAAGATAAATATAAAACAGCCTTTGTAGTACCCTTTGGCCATTACGAATGGAACGTAATGCCACAAGGTTTAA